>VYXH01010054.1:262513-491202 GCA_013397275.1 Burhinus bistriatus | reverse complement strand
ATCTGGGAAGTTGCAGTCCCCCAAGACAACAAAGGCGAGTGATCGTGAGACCTCTGCCAGCTGCTTATAGAATATTTCATCAGCCTGCACATCCTGATTGGGGGGGTCTATAACAAACTCCCACCACAATGTCTGCCTTATTGGCCTTCCCCTTGATTCTTATCCATAAACACTCAACACTGTCATTCACATTGTTAAGCTCTAGGCATTCAAAACTGCCCCTAACATAGAGGGCCACCCGACCACCTCTCCTTCCATTCCTATCCCTTCTGAAAAGTTGGTAGCCCTCAATCACAGCACTCCAGTTGTGCGAGTCTTCCCACCCTATTTCTGTGATGGCAACTATATCATAGTTTCCTTGCTGTACAATGGCCTCCAGCTCCTCCTGTTTGTTCCCCATGCTGCGTGCATTAGCGTAGATGCACTTCAGCTGGGCTAATCAAATCCCAGCCGAGCCATCACATTGATCAAGATCCAAATTCTAAAGTTCATTCTTAATATCCTGCCTTGGTGAGGGCTGAGAGAAACAGAGACAGTAGAACTTAATGTACTGTAGGTATATAAGAAATACATGCACTATACCACTAGAATTCAAAGAAGCAGAGTTTCTGCATACTGTGACAGTCAGTCAACAGTTCCCTCTCATCACTAATCTCTGTGTATTTTCACCACGCAAGGTATTGCAGACTGTACTCCCTGCTTCCAGTATCCTTCAGAATTTTTCCTGTTAATTTACTTCTGAAGCTGTCACAGTCATTGTACAAAGGAAGCTGCTAAGATATTGTGAACTGATTCTTGTAACTACAGACACACTGTTCTCTTCTAGGTCCCAAAACACAGAAAGGCAAGTCCTTCCACCGTGCTAATACACCAATGAACTGATACAGATGAAAAAAATCAGCAAGGACAGACCTGAAAATGAGTATCCAATCTGGGGAAGCACTCAACCTGAAGGACTTGCTATGAAACTGGTTGTTCCACTGCTGGAACAAGCTATTAGTGGGGCAGGGTTCCTGGCACAGTCACATATTCGCTTCAGCTCATCATGCAGGCCACTTTCAATGCTTGTGCATATATTGCATGCCTATAAGGGCTGCCAGGAAAACGGAGTTTCAATCACAAGGTTCTCAAAACACTCCTCGCTGTTGTGAATCTGCCCGTGACGAATTCCGTAATGAAAGACCAAACTGCAAATTCTGTTAAAAGCTCAGCACAATATCAGTATTTTTAAATAATCCATTATTAAAATATCTATTTTTAAATAATTCATAGGAACAGGTATTTTTTTTCCTCACTTTCAACCAAAGCATTGAAGCAATAGGTTGATAACTTAAGACTTGAAGGTGACAGTGAAAAATCTAAATGCAATTTTGTCCTGTGTACAGTGCCTTGTGTAATATAATTTTGGTCTGTCTCTCCAGCTTATCATAGGCCCTAACTTAATGCCCACAACAAAGGTAATAAACAGATAGGAAACCCTAAGGAAAAGTTGAACTTCTGCTTCAGCTGATTAAATGGAGTAAACTGTAAAAATTAAAAAGACTATTTCTATTGGTAAAAAAACAAATTAGGTTATTAAATGCTGAAAATAATAATCCAAGTGACTGTATGTAGCCTAAGGAAAGAAATTTTAAAGGTATATAATTTTAACTTCATGACTAACTTAGGCTATAGCGAATCACTTCTGTTCATGTGGGAAATACCAGAGTATGTGATAGTATTATTAATGTGCTTGTTTACAATATATATGTGATAGATGAATTAGGTATGCTTGTTCGTATGAAAAAGATTAACACAGATCTTTGTTTAAAACAAACGATGTAAGTTACAAGGTGCCCTAGCAAATATATTTACCAATGTGCCTTTAAATATAAATGGATTAGTGAACATGCTTCAAAGATAAACTGAATTACAATAAAGATGCATTTTGAGGATCTTCTCAGAAAGCATTGGGAAATGGGAGTTCCAGATGTTAGTTAGAGTGTTCCCGCTGGATACATGAAAGACTAGATTCTTTGGTAGTAAAACCGTAAGACCTTAGCATATAGAGCACATAATGAAATTTGTATTCTTTTCAGACTTGTAAACAGTAAGAATGTTACCTAGTGTCAAAACATCAAGGTAAAATCTTGTCTCCAGAGTTTCGATTGACTTGTGGTGGAAAAATATTTCACCCCTCTAAGTGTCCTGCAGTCATGATGGTCAAAGACACTTACCTCAGTGAAGCAGAAAGAGACTGGAAGAGCTTTTTTTGAAAACAAGCAAGAATATAATGAAGATTGTGTGGCAAATTACAACACAAAACAAGGTCCATATACTAGTACCAAATCAAATATATCTCACTGATATGTTAAAAAACAAAGTCTATCATAGGAAGTGGTTGTCTCAGCCTGGGAACATCCTTGAGGAGAAGGAGATAGGATGAGTGAGAAGTAAGCTGGGTAAGAATGTGCACGGAAAACAGACAGATAGGAGTTGGAGAGAAAAGCCTGAACATCTCCTGGAACAATGGCTCAGAACAGAGTAATCCTCACCACCTCATTTTAGAACTTGTCTGTAGGAAACTGCTGTCACCTGTATCTGGCCATGCAAGCCTGGCCCCTTCCCCTCCAGGAGGGAAACAGGTTAAATGGCACTGATATCTACTTGTTCTACACACAGTACAATTGCAAACTTAACCTGCTCTAGCAATCCCAGCAGCTGTGAACCTGCTACCTTTGCATCTACATGGAAGTACCATATTCATGGTGAATTCAGGTTGACCTTGTCTGCTGATTTAATTGCTTCATTTAGAGAGAAATAGCTTGAAATGGAGGAGAATAGGAACGAGTCCATCCTACCACCACAGGATACCTCACAGCTAGTGCATCAGATGCTTGCCTTAAGGATAAGAAAGATAAGTTCAAGTCTATTCAGGCAAAAGCAAGATAAAACTGGATTTTCCTGTGCTGGGCAAGTACCTGTGCCACATAGCTGCTAGATAAACTTTCTCCTCAAATGTCCTGTGCAGAGTCCAGTACTTGAGCTTAGACATGTTCCCAGTCAAGCAATGCAGTGAGACAGGAGAAGAACCCCTAATCTGAAGAACCCCAAAGGAGGAACAGGTATAAAGAAAACTGTAAGATCTTGCCATGACTGGGATGCTTTGTGATATGAGGAGTTCTGTTAAAGCACAAATACCTTCAAGAAATCCACAAAGAGTTAGACACACTCAAGGTTAGGTAGAAGTTCACTGATATTTCTGATACTTAAATTTTTCACTGCTAACCAACAATGCCGGGCAACTCATTTCTCAATCAACACCTCTGCAGACTAGTAAAGCATCAGACATTACAGAGGACAAGTCCCACAGACTGAAATGGAATTTGGGATGCTAATTCTCAGGAGCACTTTTGAAAATCAACCCACCAGTTTTGCAAACTGTGTCCTGAGTTCTGCTGTAGTTTTTTACTAGGTAATGTTGGACCACAACAATTTCTTTATCCATCAAATCAAGAGTACCAATATATGAGCACCCACTCCATTTCTGCCTCTAGATACCAAGACAAAAGCAGCAATCTTAATTAGTTAAATTAAAATAGCAAGACATATACAATCATCCCTTTTTAGACCAAACCAGCTCCTAAAATGACAACTGATGCAAAAATAATTAAAACAAGACAGATGTGGGGGAGGAAAAGGAGAAATAATGTATTTAGAATTCGAAGAGAAGTAATTAGTTTTGGCAGGTTATTTATTTATGTAAATTGAAAAATTAGCTGTTGCAGGAGCAGGCAGCTGATACAAATGCCTGCTTTTCTCTCTACTCACAACAAAAGAAGAAAAAGTTATGGCAAAATAGCACTCTGGATTTCAAAGTATGTATACTTCCTCAGAGAATACATAAGAGAGTGTTTTCCATAATGAAACATCCCTGGCCAGCAACAGACAGAAGATAGTATGCCAAGAGACAGTCCCAATAATCTTAAAGTTTGGGGGGGTTTCGGTTGGTTTTTGGTTTTGTTTTTTTATCAGAGACACTTGCCTGGATTTCATTTATTGTAGCAGTTTCTCAGTTCTTGAATTGCCCTGCAGTGTACATTGTAGTCTCAAAATTTCCTACAGTTCAGAAAGTAAATTGAAGTGTGACTCGGTAATATAGCTCAGTGACTGGATTAGTCAAATGTGTCCTCTGGAGACATCAGTGATGCCAAAATAAGAAAATTATTTAACTTCTTGATATCAGGTGCTACTTCTTGTATGTTTACAGAGGTGCAGTATCATTTCAGCTAACGTTAACAAGCAAAACGGGAGAGGGTGTTGTTAAAGTAACACACAATCACTTCGTGTGTTTTGTAGCATACCATTCACTGGCTTTCTTCAGCCTTTCTTTCTATCTTTCTTCCCCTGTACGTATGTGAAGACCTATGCACACCACCACTATCGGAAGGCATCGTGACCCTCCGTAGAGAGGTTAAGGCACCACCTCCTATGATTGAGGCGGCATCAAATACCAAGAATGCTCCTGTCCCTTTTTCAACAGACGATGCCTTTGTCCTCAGACTCCCCTGTTTGACTAACCACTAAGCTCCAAATTTAGTTTTGAGTAGCAGTCTTCTAGTACCTCCCGCTTTAGAAAGATTAAAACAGAACTATTTGAGCAGCACTTTCAGACAGACTCAGGGGCTTCAGTTCTGCTTTAAGCACCACAGTCTGGTAGGGGATACAGCCTGGCACCTCAGCACCTCCATTTCCTGATTTGCAGACTTGCAAAACATGCATGCTGCAAGGCATGCTTAACATCTGCTCTCCCCAAGGAGATCAGCAGCCCAAAGGCAAAACTCTAAGTACAAGGTAACAAAAAAGAGTCGTTATTGCTGCTATTCACATCCACTGCCTTTGACCCAGAGAGCCTTTCAACCTTTGAAGCACCCTTGAGTTGCATTTTAAGTCATTGCAGTCCACTCTTCCTGCTCAGAAGCACAAAATAACAGGCAGCAGAAGGACTATAAATTGCTTTATGGATGCTATAAATACAAATAACTCTCACCCATAAAGTTGCATTGGCATTACAAAGATCTAGTCATTTATTTAATGCATGGCACAGCCACTCTGCAGCGCTGGGAGGAGGCAGATGATCGTGCTGTCACAGAGATTCCATCCTTAGCACGTGAAATGTCCCTCTGACTCACATAACGTGAGAGAAGAAAATGCTGTGAATGCAAGCACCTGCAGTACACAATAGCCTTAGAATCATAAGAAGCAATAACGAGCACTCCTACATGTCAGCACTGAACCCGGATAGCTGTATCCCGTGTTTTATATCCTATGACAAATAACTCCTAAAGAGAAATAGAATCACGAAGAAGAAAAATCCTGAAAGTTAATTTAATAAGTCTTCCAGAGGCTTCAGCTTTACAAAGCACCAAAGATCTGACAGTCCCACTTCAGGAAGAAGCTGTTAAGCCCTGCTCTATTTCCTCCGTCAGCCTTCATACCCATTATCTGTATTCACTCAAAAAAATAGGGATGGATTTTAAATTAAATTGTACTGTTAAAACACTTCTATTTTGGAATAAATCTCTGCTTTGTTACTCCATAGTCAGATTAAGATAATCCAAGACTTCTTGGCGAAAGACAGAATGAGATTCCTCTTCTATTTGGAGAAAAGTGGCATAGCAATTCTCAGATGAGATCTATCCTGTACCTTCCTGAGAGCAACAGGGAGATATTATAAATCATACCTGTATATCTGTGTTTTGAGAGAAGGCAGTAAAAAAATCTCTGACATTGGTTCAGCTGTTAATCTGGATGCACATTCAACTCCCAGTAGCATAGTCTCCATCCCCACCTTTCCAGTCCACATTCTTTCCTAATTGCAATCTATGCTTTATTTATTCATTTAGATTAGCATATTCCCCACTTCTGGGAAAACTTGTCACAAGATATCAGCACTGGATTAAAAATCTTCATGTGGAAATAGTATGATGGCAAAAGAATATTATTTAAATGAACAACACAATACTCAGCCTTCAGGAACCAAGGTTACAATAGGTAGGAATTACCTTGTTTACTCAGTTCTTATTTTCCTTTTACAAGCCAGATATTTCACTCTTCTTTTCAATTCAGAGGAAGGTCTTTAACAACGTCTTGCGACAGTAACCTCTTTCTTCTGGACAGTCAGACAGAGATCATGGTTTAGGAGTTAGTACCAGAAATGGTGTTACCCTAGGAGACTGAGTAATAAGAGCTGTCAGAAGTGAATGTTAGGGTTTTTTTCTGTCCAAGACTGACGGCTTTGGCAAAGTGGGTGGTATAACATCATGACTTTAGAAGGAGATTGCCAGCCAGGATATGTGGCCCCCACATCTAATAAGACGTCATTTTTAGATGGCCACAGGGAAGTCATTCTTTAAAGACACTCTCCTTTGGTTTCCCCACTGTAAAATAGTTATTACAAGGCTTAATTATTTTGCAGTTGAAAGAGTTGTTTAAAGAAGCTGCAAACAAAGAAATTCTGGCTCAGATTAGGAATTACACACTTAACTGCTATTTAGATGCTTAGGCACTGGCCAGATCTGGCTCTATACTGATGTCTTGTGTTTATATAGGATGACTCTTTAATGCTTTTAATTAATATCATCAACTAAAAAAAGGTTTTCATCCAAGAATAAGGGCTTTAAATCAGTATTTAATTGCCTTTGTGTTATCCACCATTTTGTCTGGATCTTCACTATAGTCTACATAGTGTGTAATCAGATGATGGTCAAATATCATGCTAATAACTTACATGATCCCTGTGGAAACTAAGTTAAATCATCATTAAGATTTCTGGGTAAGTTGTATCAATACTGTCACAAAGAGCTGCACGCATATGCATAGCAATTCTCCTAGGATTCACCACTGGCATATTGTAATGGTTGCTAGAGTATATTAATTTATTTGGTTTATTGATAAAGTAAGCAATTATGAAAGACCTTGATACCTATTATGACAGAAACACATCTAAAAGGACATGTTCATCCTGTAATATTATCTTCACAGAAAATAATATTCACACTGAAACTCTACTAGTGCTGAGCCCATACACTCAATAACTTTCTTTTAGGGGATCTTCATACATACGTCTTGTCCATTTTTTAAATTGTTTGAGGTTATCATTAGCCTCCAGGGAACCTAAATTAGGCAAGATTTAAAAACACCCTGACACTAAAAAGGGTCCTTTTAAAATCACTAAAACTAAGCAATGAGAGAATTGCCTAAAACTATTCAGAGTGAAACATTTAACTGGGTTCCCAAAATGAAGAACTGCCTAATTAACTACCTATTCCCACTTGTGAATGAGCAAACAACTTCAACATTTAAAGAGGCAACACAAGGAATACAGACTGGAGATACAGTGTACACTAAATTCTTGTGGTTAGGATAGTCATGTGGCTCATGAAGTTCCTAACTAAAAGGTGAACATGGACAGTAAGTGGCATCCAGGTATTTAATGCATTTCATGGCTCTTGCTTCTGATTTGCTAGAGTGCTCGTTCAGTATTCAGTGCTTATTCAATATTCAGTTGTGAATATTCTCCTAGTATAGCTTCCATAGTCCTTCCTTGCAACCTGTCATTCAACAACTCTTCTGTGAAATTACTGAGAGTCTTCAATCAAGGCATTCTGAAAGTAAAATAACTCATTTTTTTATTAATCAGGTGTAAGTAATTTGCTTTGCATCACCTAGAAAGATAGGATCACTTGCTCGGGTAAAATTCAGCTGCCATAACCAAGAAACCATGCTTGCTTCTCCTGCTGTCTCCTCTCTCATTTGCCCACCACCTCCCAGTACCTTCAAGGTTTTACAGAGAAAACCCCTAGTATACAATGTTGTGTTCTGAATGAGACAGAAACCTTACTACAAAAAAGTGTTTAGGATTATGTCTGTAGTACTGGAATGCATCTAACCAAAGGGAATTAATTGCATAGACAGCTTTAATTGCCTCACTCCCCAGTTGCTTATTGACTGCCAGGCTTCTTCAAGTCTTTGCACCTAGAGCAAGACACTGCTTGCAACATTTCAAAGTTACAATCATGGATGAGGTTCTGATTATCTCTCACAGGGGTGCTCTTACTGTGGGCACAGACTTTAGCTGCAAGTTTCTGGGCAGAATCTGTAAACATGTTTCCAAAGACCTTATCGTGAAGACAAACATTAACTTCTTCCTCCAAAGCAGGATGGCATTTAAAACTACTAACCAAACTACATTTTCCCTATTCTCATTCTCAAAAACACAGAGCCATTTAAGACAGCATATTCAAAAAACAGTATCTACAGCAAGCTGACATTCAGCTTGGGAATTGTTCAAGCCACCTCGTTAAGTCTGGCAATTGAAAAAATGGATCATTTAAAGGAACTGACCTTTAAGTAATATATGACTCTCAACCTTAACTATTGTGGAGCTGCTACAACTGGCAGTCTAATCAGGCCCATCTACAATAGCTAAAGTGCTAACATTTAATGTAAAGTGGTAACAGTTAATTCTCTCCCTTGCTTTCTACGTCACTATGCTTTAAACTGTTATCACTTGAATATAAAAAATAAGCAAACTTGAACATTAAGCATCATGAAGAAAGCGAAATAGGAATCTGAGATGTGAAGCCCGAATTTCCCATGTACACCACTGCAAAAGGTCGGTTTGTCTCTAGGCTACCTGTACCAGCCTTTATGTAGGACGACTGATGATCTGATAAGCAGTAACGTGCTGCTGACTACAAATTATTGCTACTCCGAAGGGTGATGCCATACTTTTTATTCCACTTTTAAACAATTACACAGAGAGAAAGCAAGCTTTCCTGGAGTAGTTTCCACTATGTTTGGATCATTTTTGAGTTTTGAGGCAATTTTTAAAATGCTATCTGGTGTTTTCTTTCCATCTCTAGGGAACATATCTTAATATACTCTTCTAGAGAGATCATTTAGATAAAGTAAAAAATACAGGCAGCAATTTGGTTAGAAAAGGTTTTTAAAAGGGTTGGAAAGTCAAGCCAGGACTTATACCCAGGCCCTATCAGGATCCAGACTTACACCTGAGTGTTGTTCAGACAGGTATACAGCAGTTCCTGCAATGAAAGGCCAGCCAGTAGCAACTGTGGGAACTGCTCACCTGCTAAGGGAGGAACACAGTCACTGAGAAGCAAAATATGGCTGTAGCGGCTAATGAAAGAGGAAGAGCTGGTCGGAAAGATGTACCACTTTCTACGTCATGGGGTTTACTGAGCATTTAGCAAGTGAACTAAGCTGTAGTCACAAGTTGAGATCCTCATCTCTAATGATTTTAATCTGTAGAACGGTTCTGCACAGTGTAAAGGAATCCTAGTAGCTGTGGTTCCAGTCAGAGAAAGATTTCTGTAGTACAGCTGCCTGGTGTCCTATTACTACACTGTAGCAGACGATGTTAGGCTTAGACTTGGAAAAAAAAGCTTGTTTCCTAGGCAGAAAATCCGTGCTTACAAAGTGGTGCTAGAAAGCTTGCAGAGGAGTAAGCTGTTCTTCAGGAGGTATTTTTGATCTCCTCAAAACCGACAAGGTAAAAAAAAAAAAAGGAGGGGGGAGTTCCAAAGGTAAGTGTGAACAATCCCACAGTGTTTGCCTGAGATCTACCAGCATGTATGTCAGCTTTATTAGCAGAAGTCACCACGCTTCTTGACCCAAGTGGCAGCAGCTAGTCTACAGAGCAGCCATGGCTGTAATGCCAGGGTCTGCTGCAAGTCAGGACAGAGCTGGGCATCCCCCCACCTGAAAGGCCAGGTCAAGAATTCGATGCCTGAACCCAGGCATGCCAGGAAGGCAGTGCAATCCATCTGAGTTTCACAGGCACTAATCACCTTCCTCCACACCTCTAGCCCAGGGAGAGCTCCTTCCCATTCATATCTCTCTACCAGAACAATTCATAAAACACCATTGAGAGATGAAGCTCAGCAAACACCAGAAAGCTATTATGAGGGAATTGTAATGCATTAAACGTAGCTCAGGACTGTGAGGCTCTCTTAAATGATAGTAGCATTTGGTTTGGGACATTTGCCTGGAAATGTTAGAAGATCTTTTAATAAATGTACTAAATAAGATGCATAATTTAGCTTCTTCTCAGCAGAACGCTGGCTGGCTGCCAGATCCAGTCTCAGGCTTGACTCAACGTCAGGGCTACCCGCTGGCCCAGTACAAATAGACTCATTAAAAACGGTTGCTGCTGTGTGCTCAGGCTCTATTTCTCCCACTAATGGCTCAGCTTATGCCTCCCCCTCTTGAACAAATAGAGGAGCTGTCTCCAGGGAGGACAATATTCTCCTGTACACACATTCCACACATATGAATGCAGGCAACATGCTGGGAGGTGAAAGAAAGCAGAAGAGAAATGGCTGCCCCCATGCAGGAAAGGGAAGACATTCAAGCTAGTTGTACCACATAATATGGATGCTGAGTGATCGTGATATTTATAATTGTAACAGAGAAAGAACACAGCCCAGATCAGGTCTCCATTTCCATTGTGCTAGACGTACTCAGAGATAGATCCACAGGCAGAGCCTGACATCTGAACAAGCAGCACAGACAAAATCGGAGGAATAAGTCGCTGAAGGAGCCAGCTCCCCAGGGACAACACTCACGTGCCTCTGTTTTCAAGTCCCATTAAGCCTTGTTTCTTTTCTGGATTCAAGTGGGTTTATGACTATTGCCAGACCTAACAGAGCTTCTCAGCAGTCAATTGTTTTCAGATTTGTTCTACAAAATTTCCTTTCAGATTTGCTTTCTGGTTGTTAGTGAAAACAGTGGTATAGGTAAAACTGGCTTTTTGACTCATTTGCATTAGGAGAGCAATGAAATCCCACTTTATATTCTACCTGGACCTCTGGCAATGTGTAATAACACCACTGTGTTTCTTTGAATTAAAGCTTTTGTTTTGTCCCAAGGGCTGACAAAAGGGTGATCCTTGCACTGGAGAGCACAACATCAGAGAACATTAACAACATACGTTGTCAGAGGTGACATACAGCGCGCAGTACTTTAGAAGTGGATGTAAATGCCAAGGCTTAAAGAGTCTCAAAACACCTCTGTCTCCTCACCCAAACTAAAAACTCGGAACAGCCCAGAATGATGTTTCTGGTAACTTTACAAGCATTAGTAACTCCTGAAACGGCCTTAAAACAGGCAAATTCAAAACTCAGTCTAAGAGAAATTAAAAGCAATCTCCAAGCTTACACACTGTCAAGACTGAAGCACTACTCTCAGTCACTGCTTATTATTTGTGGGAGTCACATTCAGCTGCCGGATAAATGAAGGCACTGCACACCCACATAGCAAAATAAAGTACTGTTCCCACATTTAGCTCAGTGGCTGTATTTCACAAGATCAGATCAGGTCTCTAACAGTGAAGCTAGAAAAAGTCACCATCCCACCCACCTCTGGCCCAATGAATCATGTCTTCCTTCCTCCACAATATCTCACCAACAGTCAGAAGCACCTGCTGTGTTTTTTCACATTGCTGCCTCCTGGAGTAGCTCGTATCCCTGCACTCCCTCCACTAGACTAGTTCAAAGAAAAGGCAAGCACATGAAATAAAAATTACGTTGTATTTTTGAGAAGAGGAGCATAGTAGGCACCTTTTCTCAGGTAAGAATTCTGAAGCAGAAACCCAGATACCCAGCGCTCACCTTCTGGGCACACCCTTATATTTAGTGTTTCCTACTTACTCGCTTTGGACTATGGTCCATACTCCAGACTGTGCCCTGAGGTGCCAAACTTTCTTTGAGACCCTGCAAAGAATCCAGGCACCCAAACCAAGCTTCCGTCAGAATCCACAATACTTGTAGGTTCTAGGTGTTATTTATGGAGTGACACCTAGAATCAGTGATAGAAAAAAGGTATTTCTTTGTGCTTAAGCTCTCTTGCTCTGCTCAAGCCTGCAGTGGTATTCCCACACGCTGAATTTCAGAGCTGGAGTCTTTGAATCTGTTTTAGAAAAATTGCATATATCTTTGAAAAGTGCTACAGTTTAAATCTAGTATACCCGAATCACCACCCTATTAATTCAGCTCTGAGAGCATTTCAACCCTGCTGAACTAACTTAACACCGGACTGAAAAAGCCCCTAGAGTTTTAGGTTATTTCTTCTGCAACTACACACCTCCCAAGCATGCACTGTTTATTTACAATCAAACTTGAGGTCTCTAGGTAGCCTATTAGCAACCGTTTTTCATTCCTTTTCCCAGGCCTCCATTTCCTCTCTCATAGAGCTTAACCAGTGCTGAAAACATACTCCTTAATACTACTTCTGTATTTTCTTAGCATAAAAGGCCCTTTTTTAACTTTCGAAAGAAGCTGAACTGACACACCTGCTAATCATTAGTATCTTTCAATTACACCTGACCTTCTCCTCCTTCTAAAGGGCTCCTCTTAGCCCCATATAGTCTATTTAAGAAAAACCTACACAATGTTATTAGGGTAGTTATGCATAATTGTTATGCAGAAGATGTTATTTAGTTTTTCTAGGTGTGTTTTTGATTTAGAACATGTAATGGTAAAAAGTACAGTTATGAAGACTTATAAATCTATATCGGATGACAGGTGAATATATAGCAGGGAACGCATGTTCTGCAACTTGTTTGCTATCTACTGAAATAGCTTTGTAAGTTCTATACAGCTAAAAAACCTTCAGAACTGTGGTACTGTTTTGTTAGAACTGGTTAGCTATCTCACTGATTCAAAGAAATCTAGACAAAGTACAGTTTAAGGATGCTGTCTCTCATGTACACTGTTATCAACTCTTCAGATAGTCCATTTCAGTCCTATTACCTGCTCAGATCCTAGTCTTTGAATAATTGTGTAAACTAGTTACCCTTCTTTACATAGGTGAAAATGTTCAAAACTATTATCAGTCCTGTGCAAAGAGGGTTTTTGGTTCCTGTATAGCTCAAATAAGACTTTAAATTCTGTGCTGACTGGAGTTCTGCCATCACAAAAGTTTGCCTGTGTACTGTCAGGTACAAGTTCTTCATTTTAAGAATATATAGTACATTGTTTCCCAATTAGATGCTACACCAAAATCAATGGAGTCCTCCTTTGCAGCAAGATAGCAAAGAAATGTTTCAAAGCCTTATTGATTTTAAGAGGGCTTTGCTAGGACAGAAAGACCTATTTGTGTGAAATGCTTTGCTGGCATGGAGGCTGGAGTTTTGAAAAAGCCTAAAAGGAAACGGCTTTGCTCTAAGGGTTATATGCATTTGCGAGGACTACGAAGGATGCTTTGTAGTTCGAGTACTACTGCTGCAGCTATCTTATCCTGTTTGTCACTGAGAATTACAAGCCTTATTGACACAAATGTACAGTGTTTCACAACTGTGATTTCAAAGCTGAGCATACAAAAGAAAGTCAAGTTTATCTGATGTGTGCCCAAATGTTCCCAACTCTCAATATGCTAAACTTGCTTCCTGCACTCTCTCCTCCAACGAATGTAGTTTTTGAGTCAAGTTGTAGAAAATTCCCTTGTCCAAGTCGCATCAAATTATCCACAGTGATTCTGAGTGGAAAAAATGATACTTCTGCTGTGCCAGCATCTGGAAAGCAGCCTGATTGACAAGACTAAAGAGCATTCTTCCTAATTGCATGTGCAAATTTTTTAACTCTGCCCTTCTGTATGGAGTAATCATTCATTTAAGAGCAAACAGCAAAAAATCCCTCTGACAGAGGTATTGGAAAGATCAGCCTTTACCAATGTTAGGATGTCCAGGGTAAAAATTGCATAGGTTTGAAAGCCTGTACTGTTACAAAGCTTTCAGATTCAGAGAGGCTGAGTTCAAACAAGAAGAGACAGATATATTGCAAAGCTGAACGAATTACTTAATAAGCTATATGTGCTTGCACTGATTAGCTGAATAGACTGTGATATACTCCAGTGATATACTCAAGTATTCACAGAAATAATTCACAGCCACAAAATCCATTAAGTCTTCTTCATTACAAGGGCTACTTGCGGTAAGTCCAAAGAGAAGAGAGCAACAGCAAGGCACTTTATTTTGCCAAATGCCATAGCATAGTCATAGGAAATCTGGAGTTGTGTAGCATAAATATCCCTCAGCATACCCTGGTCTCTGATTAGTAGGAAATGAATGACAGCAGTAGAGCTACTCAGTCTAATTATCAGTTTTGCTGCATTTCTAATAAGCTCTTAAAATCTAATTTTGGAAGCGGGAGTTTTGTCTCCTGCAGGGAATGGCTGATAGAAATGAGCAAGATTCCAGTTTGCCAAGCCTGGTCATTTCTCTGGCAGTTAAGTTCTCAGTGAATCAATAGGTGAGGGGCAGAGCAGGATTTGTGTAAACACTAATCCACTTTACAACTATTATTCTACACATTTCTAGGGACGTCAGACATTTCCACATTTAGACATGGCCCTGACAATTCCAAGCTCCCCTGCTAAGGTTGGGGTATTAATGAGAATGACTTTGTGATTTCATACATGCCTGTCTATTAGGAGATAGACTGACCATCAATTAATCTCAGACAGCCACTGTGCGGCAGTGGTTTTCAACCAATGACTGTATTGTGAGGATCAGCGCTTGTGACTTAGATACCAAATCAATGTTTCATTAAGCTACAGGAATCATTCAGTCACTATTTTAAGTACACATTCATAATTACACTTGCTGTAGCAACAGGAATTAGGCTTTTGGCTGCTCTCAGCTCTAACTCCCCTTCCCTCAGGCTCTACTTTCTTTATCACTATGCTAAGAAGAAAATGCATCAAGCCTTCTCCTGTGGCCAGCTAGGGTCTTGGGAAGATATGTCTAGGGACACAAACCACTTAATGACTCCTGATGCAGATTAACTTCTGAAAGGTCTTCACAAAAGTAATTCCCTATTAAAAGTGGTAACTTATTACAAGGAAAGCTGGGATTCCATAACCAAAGGGGAGATCAGGTGGCTGGCTCTTCCCAGCACATATATATCTTCTTTGGCTTATTAGATCATAGGAGATCAGTGAAAAAGCTGTTGGATTAAAGCTCTGTGACTATTATTCAAATTCAAATTCAAGGAAGGCGTGGAAAGGAAGGGAAAGGAGTAAGGAAGTTTTCAAAATCTCCCCTTTCTTTTTCCCTGCTTTCTCTCTCATGTTTCATAAAGCTGTCCAGCCCACAAGGCAGGGTTCTGAGACGGCAGTGCTGGGGTTAAGGAGAATTGGAGAAAAGGAGGAAGATCCTACAGGTCAGTGTAGGCCATTTATCCGTCTAAATTGGCAACTCATGGGAAACTCTGAATTGTTGAGTATTAATGGAGAAAGAGTGAAAAAAACCCTGTACACAATAGGTACTGTTTACACTGCTAAAGGGACTTCTCAAAAGGAATAATGTTAGAGTAATAAGAGAATAAACCTGACTAGAAGAGGTATGACCAAGGCATCACATTCACTGAGGAACATTTTCATTGACGCTTGCTTATGTTTTCTCCTTTCAGGGAAGAACCTTGCTTATGGCTTCGCTGTGTGCAAGAGACAAGCTGCACCAGGCTGTCCTTGATGTCTTACTGTAAGTGGCAGTTTTGGATGAAGGACATAGGCAGGCTGCAGAACTCTGATGAATAATGAACTTATGTGTAAGCTAGACTAAATACATTTTGTCCACTGATGAGAGTAATTACCTCTTACATGTAATTAGAAGTGAGTATGGAGAGGGATCGCAACCCAGAAAAAATGCTGAGATTACAAATTATTTTCTCTTCCAAAATATTTCTTATTGGTAATTGCAAGTTATCCTTTTTTGGTACTTTACTATAATTATAATTGAAATTTACAAGTGGAATAGGCATTTAAAAAGTAAAATGGAAACCTTTTCATCTGAAAATACTGAATGAAGTATTTAAAGTTTTTAATATCTATTTTTAGAAATAAAGGAACCAGAAAAGACCATTTCCTCCTTTTCAGTCTTGACGAATTGTTTTACCTTACAGGTACAGGGCAGAAGCATGGATAGACAGCTGAAGACTTCAAACCATCTCAAAAAAATATTTTCAAAACCCATCTTGATGATATGTGCTTTCCTGCAAGGAGGCAGAGAGCATATATAGGAGTCTCTTTCCTGCCTTTAGCACACTGCAATTTTGAGGCCAATGTCAGATACTGGGTGTTGCTTTGGGGTCACTCTGTACCTTGTGGCGCTAAAGAGCTGATTACCTTGTTTAATCCTCTTGCTATATTTTTGTACCTCTGAGAAGCTATCTGATTACTTCCTTTTTGTTCCTCTGTTCCATGTGGAACAATCTACAGGGATGCATCTGACTCTCTCCCTCCTAGTGGGATTAAAGAGCCTGATGTCTCCAGTCCGCAGACACTAGCCAAAGGGAAGCTGTAGCAAAGATTCTTGGTGAGAGGGACCTGTTGGACTAGTGAAAATTATGTTTTCATTTCATCTGTTTGGTTTTTTTTCCCTTGGCCACTACATCTGGAAGCAGAGGTTTGTCAGTTCCTAAACCATGTTGCTCTAGTAACTTCTAAAACAGCCTTGCTGTTTTATTATCCTGTCTCAAAAAAATTCAGACTTTTAGGTGCTTCCCTGAACCAAGATTCCAAATCATTTAGGCTTCACCTTTGGCTAATTTCATCCTTTCACAGCAGTGAAAGCACATTGGTATTATTTTATTTAGTCTTCTAAAGCTGTAGAAAGCTAAAGTACTGTGATGCTTTGATGATACTGAAAGCTTTGAAGTTGTTGTTTCCCATTACTGCTGTCTTCCCTTCACTCCATCCTCACGGCCCAGCTAGCTGTTGTACATTTCACTTTGAAATACAGCAACCACTGAGAAGCATAAGCACCAGCTGACGACTTCTCTTCACAGGAACTGAAAGGGATACTGAACCAGGGCATAGGAAAAAGTGATAATTAGCTGTTTTTCAGACTATTCTAGACTCGCAGCATATGTAAAAATAAAGTTGTGTGGCTACACAGGAGAGCTCCCTACCTCTCTCCTCCTCTTTTGTAATCATACAGCTTTTCCCAGAATTTGGAAGTGTTATTGATGAAACACTTAACAATCTAAACTAAGCTGGGAAATAACAATTGTGAGCAGCACTAGGAAAAAACAAAGTGGCTGAATAACTTGGGAATCAAAAATTAATGGGAAGTGTGATAAAACATGAGTATGAAACTCCTATATTTACCCTGTACCTTTTTGTTCTAGAAGATATTCGCTAGTAGTTCAGGTTTTCAGAATACCTGGGTTTGATCATTCTTCTGACAGATCCAAAAAGGGTATAGTAGTGTTAAAGTCATCCTGGTTATTCCTTTTCTAGAAGTCTGGTTCCCATTGGGAACCCAGAACTTCATTTCAAGTACTTACCTCTCTCTAAACTTTACATTTGGGGCCCTGGGTGCCGAGTGTGGTCAAACACACACCAAACAGGGCAGACATTAAAAAATCAGCTCTTCTTCCATTTGGCATGAAAACTGTCACTCTGGGGATTCCTGTTCTCTCTGTTTACATTAAGCATTGCTGAGAATGCCCACCAAAGTCGAACATTAAAGTGATGCCTGCCTCCTGAAGCCTGATTAGACTTAGTTTCAATCTGTTCATTTCACTCATGACCAATGAACTTTTGTGCATGCAGAGAACATCAGGTGCCTCAGGAATTGAGAAGCAGAATACTTAGGCAGTTCAGAGACTTCTGAAATTAATGGCAGTTGAATGGGGTTTTCAGGACTGCAAACTTGAGCTTCACTGTAGGATCTTAAATCTAACTGCGATGCCTAAATCTTATTCTGGACAGTGATATCTGAAAATACAAATTTCTATCCACAAAATAGTGTGTAGCAAACAGACGCTGTAAGGATGACAGCACTAGATCTCATAAATGGGGGAAGGAATAGAAGTAGCTATGATATCTTTGTTTAAAACCACTTCTATCTGTACACTCAAATTGATTAATGTATTTCTCAGGTGAGCTGGAAGCAAGAAATGTATGCACCTAAAATACAAATTAATCAGCACTGCACCACAGTTCTCTGTGTCGTATTGATTAATTATACTACATAACTGATGCAGATTTAATCACTCTATCTGATGGATTTTGGTAGGGATGGCAGTACTGAAAAGCTGCATTTTAAAAAATTTATGAATTTTGTACAATTGCTTAAACTGCTCAAAGATTCCACAGGATGCTTCTTCTGACAGATCTTGGGAAAACTCTTCACCAATAATTAGCAAGTTTGTGTGTGTCCTCATTGATTTATGTCAATGCAGTATTTTCAATGATTTTAGTCAGGATTTCTTAGTATTACAACTGATAAGTTAAAAAATACTGTGAGATGTCTCCTAAGAGAGAAAGAGGTCTTTGTCTAGATCTGTCAAATTGTTGACCCTAATTCGTTCTAAAATTGATTTTATTCCAGACTGTTCCAGGGAAAATAAAACTTTTCAACAAAAGCCACTTGAAAGTCCTAAGGTTTTCTTGCACCTTTTATGAACATCCAGGCTTCTTTATAGGGTCTCATCTTCTGAACCCCATACAGTGGTCCATAAAATGAACTGTCACTTGAAAGTGAGTTTTAGTTTCACTTGGCATGCAATTAGTGCTTTTTCAGACAGTAAATAAAAATTAATGCTTTGGTATTTTATTAGGAACTCCCCACCTGGTCACTCAACAGTCTATAGGTTGCTGATTAGTAAGTTAAATAAATGGATAAGATGAAAAGGAGGTAATGTAAGTTGTATCAAGATCTTTGTTTAAGTAAGATTTGTAACAACGATTTTCTGATTAACATAAACAAGAAACAAAAAAGACCATGGACAATTCAATCAGCAAAATAATGAGAGGAATCTGAATTCCATACCATTCCAAGTATCTCCACCTGTGAAAAATGCTACGCACTGAAAGAAGTACAGAAAAATCCTTTTCTAGATCTGCATGGTAGCTCTCAGTTCTTTTACCTTGTTCTCCTTCCAGTCTTATTCCCTAGTTTGTACTTAGTTTTTTGATAGAGGAGCAGGAGTTACAGGTTAACAGTCAATAATTTATAATTTTTACAGATTGCTCCATTTTTTCTCTTATATGCAGCAAATCTATGACTATCTGGTTGGTTCCAAGCAGCACAGTAATCATTTCTTGCTTCACAACGACATGTTTAGTTCAGTCCCTCCCGCTTCAGCAAATCAATTCCTTACTTGAACTCGAATTCTGTTTCCTATCTAACAGAGATTTAGGGGGTTTTGATCAAATAAGACCAGCCGTGGTGATGGACCTGCATTTAAATGTACACATTCTCTCCAGTCATGCCTTTAGAAAATATCCTAAACAAAGGGAGTTTAGAATATCAGATACATTCAAGAGCAATGACAATTCCTAGCCTGTTTGTTCAAACCTTTTTCTGGTCTCTGACTGGCTGAGAAAGCTTCTCATTATACTACTGAGTAATGAGAGAGTCTTCAAAACAGTTCCTAAACTACATTCTGAAGGTGTCAAGCTGCAATAAATTTCACTGAATAGTTGAAAATGAGCCCCTAACGATTTGGAAATATATTTTCACATAGTAGACTCTGTCTTTATTTGCAGCCACTGCATACAATCTGTAGTTGTGGCAGCTGAAATGAAAAACGGGAATGTAGGAAAGGAAATGGTACAAATGCAGACGTTTTGTATTATAGAGCAAGGAGTTAATAGCTTCTTTCTCTGCTGTTTCAGTGAAATTACATTGAGGATATGATTTTTAGTCCTGGACTGCTTACTAACACAAAAGAACAAAGGGAACCTAGGAAAAGATGAAAACTAAACATATGGAGAGACTGATTTAAAGACAATAGTATGATGAATGGACTAGTATCTAGTTCTCAGAACTACTTAGTTTCATATCAGTCACAGGCAAAAATGCTCCAAAGAATATGCTGACAAGTCCTCCTTTTTTCCTCATTTCTGACTTGACAAGCAGATCATGATTTTGTTGAATTAATTTGCTATTCAAACTTATTTCCCAGATAAATTTAGTGGCTCATCCACAAGTACTTAGCTGTAAGGATTTGCTATTTGAAATTCCAGCTGTGCTGTTCAGACTCGATAGGCTACAGCAAACACATGGCGTGTGTTTGTTCCTGGGAGGATGCCTGTAACATCTCTGCTGGCAAATTGGCTACGAAAATATTTTTGGAAGGCAGGCTCAAAAGGGGCAATAAGAGTGACAGAACATTGTGTTCAGACATGCAGGGCATGTTTTCAGGGGATGGTTCTATTTCAGGACCCTGTATTCAAGAAAAAACCATCTCTTAGGTCAGGGCAGTGTCAGTCAGCCAGCACACTCAGAACAGAAGGATCTGAATGTTAACATGCTAACAGTAGAAAGGCCCATATGGCCATGATGTAAAGTGTAACAGGTACTGGTCATAGAGTTGTCAGCCATATGGTAACTGAATTGGATGAGAGACAGTACATGAGAATCAATAATAAACACTAAATGTATTGGGATAAGGACTCATTGGCAGAAGAGAAATAAAAAGTGAAATTAAGCAAAGGAAAACCACATGAGGTAGCAGGAAGAATGTACAAACCTGCTATGTATTGGGCGATGGAATTAGCATTTTGAGGAAAAAAGGTGGAAGTGCCATAAGTTCAGAAACTAAGAGTGGACACATACTGCAAGGAAATACCCCTGTTTTCATCAGTGTGAGAGAGATGGGCAAGAGATAATGAAATATCTTTGCACCAGATTTGTATACAAATATATTCAAGTATACAGAGGAATCAATATTTATAGGTTTTGTTTTCAGGCTCCTTCTCCACCCTTGTTACAGAGAGAGTGGAATCTGCATGCAGTGAGTGCATCTGAACGACTTGCAGCTCATTTCCATTTAGAATGTCTGTTTAAATACTGATTTGACCTCTGGCTGTCTTTGGTGTTGGGTAATACATGTAAAATTGTCACCAAGAATTGCGTATGAAGCAGAAGTTGAAAGGAACATACTGTACCTCCTTGGATATTTTTGCCTGCTTGTTTTATTTTCTCCTTCTGGATGTCAAAGGAGAGAGAATATAGGCAACAAATCAAGGCAAAGAAGAATCAGGATATTTGCAGTAGAACATCAGGGAAAGGAAAGCTGGCTGCGTCTCATTTCATCATGTAAAAAATGCGCTTTATCATTGCCCCCATGGAACCTAGAATACAATACTCTGTTTGGTGCTCAGATACTATTCTGATGAGTTTCAAATACTTGTCTTGATAAAGTAAATAGATTCTTAAGTAGCTTAGATCTACATTAAGTTTTGTTGAAAAACTGAAGATTTACTACAAGCAAACATGGTGTGCTGTTTCTTTTATCATTATTTATAATAAAGCTTTGGGAAAGACCTTTTGTTTCCTTTAACGTTGACGTCCCCTGTAATACTGGAAATGAGAACATCACAGGAGGGAATAAAAAGTGATTATGCCCATGTATGACAAGTGAAATTCTGTGAGACATGTACCTCATGCCAAGTAAACAGTATTTTTTCGATTTGGGTTCTTTTTTAATTTTTTAAAACTCTCCCTACTTTAAATTCCTCTAGTTAATTTTTTTGTATGAGCCATATATCAAAGTAAGATTTATTCATAATTATCTTGCAGTATCATGGTAAATATGTTACACTGTCTCTGTGCTGTCCAGTGCTAAATACAATATTGTGTAGTGTAGAAAAAAGGAGATTCTCATTTGTGTTTAGGTTCAAAATATTCCAAATGCTGTGCAGATCTCTCAGTCTTTACAATACTCCATTTAAAGATTAGTTGAGCCATAAAGGTTTTTTGCCCACAGGAATCAACACCTTCATTTAAAAGTAGAACTAAATTGCAAATTTTCCTATATGAGGCAAGTCATTAACCTTTGCCAAATCATTGCCTCCAGAGATAATTAACAGTGATCTCACAGAAAACCTAACTAATAAAGTAAGCTCTTGAAAAATAGTACAAAGAACAAATGTGGTCTTCCTCCCACCTAAAAGACTCACATCCCTGGAGAAACCAAGTTTCTATGGACTTAAAAGAAGAACAGGTGAGACAAAAGAGGATTATTTTAATCTAACAAATCCCGAAGTACTGGTGATCTTATAATCAGCTTTGATGTTAGAGTAGACAATTTATCTTTATATCAAGTAAACTCCAGGTTACATTAATTAGACCATAATTCAATTAAACAACAACAAATCTTTTCACCAATCACTCAGTAACTAACCTGTCCTGAATCTGATGAAATATGAATTTGCCTGGTTACATAAGAAAGTTAGAGGCTTAATGTGGGAAGACAATACCCCTGTCTTGTCTATTAACTTCAGTGCTCACTTCATCTGATTTGCTCTCTTACTCATCTCTAAAATGCGTACAAAAATATTGAAAAGTTGAGAAGATAAATACAGAAGTGTAGAGTCCACCAGGTATATTATACCTTATGTTTTCTCACCTCCTGGCAGTTTCATGATCTTTATGAAGTTGCAGGAAACAAATCACTGTAATTTTATCACTCTGTGTAATCCTTCTATACATTATTTATAAGAATCCAGTACTATGTCACATTGATTCATGCTATAACCCTATCAATATTCAAATAAAATATTAAACTATATGCGCATCAGAATCAAGCAAATTAAAATGAATATTTACTACTGTCACAAAGGCTTAGGCAACTAATTTTTTACAATAGATTAGGAGACCTGGTTCCAGAACAGTGTCACAATAGCCTTTTCCTCCTAATGAATTAATGAATAGGGACTATGGTATCAAAAAAGACCAACAGCCGATCTCATTTATTGTGGTATCTTGTGTTACTGCATCTGTCAGTTCCTGAGGGGAAAAATAAGTGGAAATTAGGCCATTCATACAAGATAGGTCAATACGTCTCGTTAATTCCTCATTCTGTTATTGGATCCTTTGGGGACCAGTATGAAACTTCTCACACAGTCCATCTACTTGATGAATCACTGTCCTTCCTGTATTTGGAGTCAGTTACAGTCTGAGTCTAAGGCTGACTGCAGCAAGGGGATTAGGTGGGCATCTGTAGCACCTCTTCTCAGTACAGAGTGTGTAGCATGATGGTCCAAGCAGTATTAATGAGGCTAGGGCAGCAACAGTCATCCTCTGCATGGGCTCATGCTTCAATGAACCAATGCCAATGGGGAACAGCAACAGCCAGTAATATGCTATGCATTCATAGGAAACCAGGATTGTATTTTAACAGAAAAATAAGTCCTGAGGCCTCTGCTATTTCTGTTTTAAGCAGACTATCTTCAGCAGGTATTAGCAAGACCACCTCTTGCACAATCAGAAACAGCAAACCTCATTTGTAAAACTTGCACAATACAAAATAATGCTCTGCTATTGACCCAAGATTAAGAAACATGTGTTCTTCACCCTTTCTGCTATTGGCCCTTTTGTCTTGAATAAGACACCCCCCCCATATTGTTTTTCTCCATTTTGTGCATGGTTGCCCCAGTGAGACCCTTTCTAGACTTGGGCTTCTTTCCTCTATTTATTACAATAATAGTGAAATATATTCCTTTATGCTGCCTTTTCTATTGTTAGGCGGTTGGGCTTGTCCACAGATAAGTCTAAAAAAATACATTAAAATGAGTGCTTTACCACCGCAATCTCTCTTGCTAACAGAACAGCAGTGATCATGAAGTTGCAGCTCTATTGAATTTGTTAAAAAAAAAATTTGTGTAATCAATAACTGCAGAACTTTCAAGCCCTTTAAATTGGGCTGAGTCGTTTTCTGTGAGTGTTTTGGTATTTGCTATAGTCGCAAATCAGAAAAGTACCAAAGTAGTTTGATAGATTTTTGTATTTGGGGTTATTCACACATGCAAGGTCTTTAAGCTGGGGTTTACTGAACTGCTGACTAGCTAATTGTTCTGATAAGCTACATGAGATCTTTATTCCCAGACTGGATAAATGTTTACATACTTCTGGATCGAAGAGTTGTTTTAACAAATTTAACATTCATTTTCTTCTGAAGCTTTTGCATGTAATATCACAGTACCTTCATGCCAGTCAGCTGAATCTCTAGGATATTCCCAGAAAGCTATGCAAAAAGTATCTGAGCATGTGAAAAGTGAGTGCATTCGAAATGTGAGTGAATATTGACAGGAAATATCCTGTTCTATTTTGTTCTTACGTATATGGTAGAAAAAGATATAGTTGGGAAGAGAGTGGGGTGGCACAAAGAAAAAGAAAATATCAAATATTGGAGAGTCACATTGATGGATAGAAACAGAACGTCCTGACCCTAACAAATAAGCCTAATGGTCAGATGGGAGATGCACATATATATTGTACTCTTCAAGGCAGAACAGAACAAGTAAAGCAAATTTAAAAATCCAGGAGACCAGTTCTGAAAAATTTTAGCTGACGGTAACCTGTAGAGGTGGCCTCAAAACACACTGAATTTGCAACTGTTATGAATAATGTTGCATGTCTAGCTTCTCCCAGTTTTAAGTGTCCCTCCCTTATTTATCTGCCAAATTATTTTATTTTACTCTCAGAATTTGATTCAATGCTATACCAACAAGTAATACATAATTAAGAGTGCAGTCAATGTCAATATTGAGATATACAAACTCATTAATGATAAAGAGCAGCTAATGGTATGAATATGGGACTAGGAAGGAAATTAATATATTCAATAGGATTTAAGAGATAATTATAGAAAAACAATGCTGGAAGGAAGGTCCAGGGGCCAGCTATTCCATCCATAATAACAATAAGAATCCTGTCACAGTTACTGTTTGGCCTCCAATGAAAAGAAACTGTTTTGCCCACTCAAAAAATTTCATAAGATTTTTTCACATAAATTTCTAATTCCATATTGTGATGTCATAAGGATCTGCAAAATTCTCTCCAGAAAGAAAACCTAAGATTTGCTGAGCTGAGAAAGATATAATTTCAGCCATTTGTTCACATTCTGATTAATTATTCATTTGGAACAGACCTCCTTCAAGTTGTCCTGTTTAGCTCTGTTTAATTCCCTCATTACTAAGCTGTAATATTGAAGATGTTCATCTCTCCTTTTTATATTTTTTTTCCACAGTGTAGAACAGCTCCAACACAATAATGTGTTTGAGTCTCAGCATAAAATAAACTGATGTTTCAGGAAGTCACTAAGTATCAGAATGAATAAAATTATTGGCCTGAAACAAGTAGAGATGGGGTTTGAACATGATTTCCTTTTTTCTGTTTCCCACAAAAAATCACCATGTACTCTGGACCAATTTTCCTAACCTAACTTTTATCCAGCCATCTAAGTTACAAAGTGAAAATGCATATTTTTACCAAAGAACATTTCTCTGATTATAAAGTTTCATCAATAGCATCTTGAACTCCACTGCATCTGTTACAAGCACTTATCAAATTTGAAATACGTCTTCCACAAACCATCAGAACCACTATCATTCCAGAGAAAGAACCTCCCTGAGTTTTTTAATTCAGCAAATTTTGTCAACTGCATAGATATATATTTTACTGTTGTACTGTATTTTTCTGTTTCTAAAAATATGCCAGTTTTTAAAGTTTTGAGGTATACAAAACTGTCTAGCTGTTCTAGCTAACCAGACCAGCTCTGCGCTGATGTTCTCAGGAAAAAACAGTCAAAGTAAGGTGAAAGTTATTCTCTCTATACGGAAAAAGACAGCGTGATCTTCTTCAAAACAACTGTGAAATGACAATAAAAGAGGCTTAAGAATCAAAAATAGATAGGACCACAGACAGGGCTGTGCTGGAAGTAAATCACTTCAGTTTAGTAGACACATTTGTAAAAATCCTATCTGCCTTCCAAAGCAGCGTCTAAAAGAATCCTCCGGCAAGATCAGCATCTCCAGCTCCATGCTTCTCCCTCAATGCTCATACTAGGAACAAGGAAGACTCAGTTCCCAGTCATGTTCTCCTTTCTGTTCCTGGCTCCACCGCTGGATGTGGCAACAGAAACAGAGACCTAAGGTTTACTCCTTAGGTTACAGAAGGAGTTACAGAAACTTAAGTTTTATTAGGTGACGACTTCTTTCCTGGAGACATTAATTCAGACCACACACTCATATGGAATATAGTAGTTCCCGAGTCTCCCAGGAATCACCCCTGCAATGAGTACAGGGTAGCTGAACTAACAGAAAGAGTCGCTACATCATCAACAGAAAATTCCATTGACTTCAGACACCATCAGGAATGTAGAGATATTTAGCAACTTCTGAGGGCATGCATTCTGTCATGAGGTTGCAAGTAGTTTGGTTTGAAGCAGAAAACTAAGCCTTGGAGAGTGTTTTTTCATTTCTAAGACATCTCACAGTTTTGGACATCATTGGGATTTCTTTGAAGCTGGTCAGTACTGAGAATACTTCTTCGATAAGTATATGTAGCAGAAGGAGTGATGCACTTCACTCATAGAGAGAAGCAGCATTATATTTATTGATATAAAACAGGGATTTAACAAAGTTTGATGGTAAATGCAACATTCAAGATAGCAAGGCACACTTGGTTATTTACTGCATGGAGGACGGGGTCTGACAGAACTGTCGGGTAGACCCTGCCATTGAGTCATGAGGTTCAGAGAGGACCCCCTTGCTTTCTAAACTCCTTCTCAGAAAGGAGTCTAGGTGTGGCTGGATCCAATCCTAGTCCCAGACTTGGTCAATGATTTATGTCTAAAGGATTATATATGTGCAATCAATCCTTTATATCACTTCGCTAAGATTTCAAAGTTCAGCATGCTATTAGTCACTTACCGAGGATCTCATGCAGCAGGGAATCTCTGAATCTCAAGGAGTAACCTTGAAGGTGTCCCTACTCAAGAGGAGATCCTGGCATGCAGCCCGCTGCTGTTCAGGAGAGCTCAAAGGGCTCTTGGGTTGTTCACTATTTATGGGGGTAAGATGATTGACCTATAGTCATATTTACATATTAACCACAGAACCAGCATTGCTCAAGTTCACCCTTGGTTATTGTGTTGTCAGCTGTCTCCCCGAACCCATGTTGAGCCCTGGATGCTGCCGTCAAGACTAGATGTGCCCATTATGATCACCATGGGTGGTTATTGCTCGGGCAGGGTTATGGGAGATAAAGATCAGGTGGCACCTGGAGAGGGGGGGAGCATACCATCACAGTATAGAAGGTGAAGACCAGTGAAATAATAATAGAAACAAAACAAACAAGACACAAGGAAAGAAACACGAAATTCTGTCCTACGTGCCAGACTGTAGGACACAAGCATTTTTTTTAGAGCTAAAATGCACTGGGATACTTGGTAACAATGGAAAAGAATGTGGCAAGACAAGCAGTATGCAGTGGAAATCAGAAATTAGTAGTTAGGCTGCATAAATGGATCAGATCCATCAACACTCAAACTTTGCATATGTTTAATTCAGCTCTGAAGTTTTTGTTATGTGGGCCCAGATATTTAAAATTCTGGTACAGATCCAGAGAAAATGTAATTAGATATCGAACCTGGCTTGATGAAATGAAATAAGCCAAGTTTTTCCAGTTCCTGAAGATTCAAGAGGAAAAAGTTGGGAGACTTACAAGGGATTTTGTATTTAATGCTTGCACTGTCAGCTAACCACAGGATAAAACCGTCCACCCCCAGCTGCTGCTGGGATAAGAAAAGGTAAAATACCTGTTAACTCACCAATATCAGCGTTCCAAAGTTAATGGTCAACAGAAAAATGGTGTTGTACAAAATACAGAAACCAGTCCCTCCACAGAATAACTAATTAATCTTAAACATTGTGGACAGGGGTGCACTTGTCAGGAGAAGTGCACAATGCACATGACCAACCTAAAGATAACCTCTACCCACCAAAACCATGCCTCTATCAAATAGATTACTTCTTTGAAGAAATTTCTTGTTATGTACATATAATTGTATTATAAGCCACATACTATCCTATCCTGGAACATATATAGAAAGTCAATCCTCAAGCTATAAACTATTCTGGAAGAAGGTCGTAACTTAAACCCCTCTTTCAAATTCCCTTTTCTCCTCTTCAGATAAAGCTCTTCCTTTTCAAAATGCTCAGAAACAAATTTCTGTATGCCCACATACACCAAATAGAGCAACAAATGCAACATCTTCCAATGCATTTCTCACACCCACAACAAAGTATGTTCACCTCGCTCCCATTTCAAAGCTCTCCCAGAATGTAACCCACTTCCTTCAGTGCCAGCACAGAAGCTCTGTGGATTAAATCAAACAACTGTTTATACAGTGAGTAAACTTTCTCAGAGCAATCAGTAAGTCAGAAATACCCATTTACAAGGAGGATAATACTCTTCACAAACCAGTCATCTCATCTGACCTAACAATCTCTGACCTTTCAGCCCAGACCTACAACAGAAACCTACAAAACACCTTCAAAAGACATGACTGGGAATGAAAAACCATGACTACTGGTACACACATGCCATGGTTTTAAATCATGGTTTTAAGCCCTCTACCTGAGTTCATTGCCAGATGCAGGTGATACTGTACATACTGACATGGAAAACTGAGCTAGTTCCATCCTGATAGTAGAGTGACAGGATTTCATGTTGATCTTCTACAACAGAGGCACCATTGGCTCAGACAAAACACTCCTAAACTGAGTGACCTGGACAGCTGTCGATACCCAACAGTTTTCAGGGAGAAGCAAGGGCCAGCTGCTCCACAAGGAAATGTGAGCCAGCAGCCAAGTGTGATAACAAAGTATGTGGGAGCAGTGTCCTAACCAGCAAGGAGGCAGGATGCAGAGCATCGATTTCAGGTCAGAAGAGACTGTGATTGAGAGACCAATCAGGGTCAGACACAGCACAGTGACAACCCAGCAAGTCTGCAGTGGTGAGGCAGATCTGAGGCCAAGCCAGGAAGCCAAACCAGCACGTCCAGGTCAGAGTCGCGGAGGTAGGAGACTGGGCACAGACGTAGCTACTACGAAGTTGTGGTGTGGCACAGGCAGGGGTAGTGCTAAAGTCTCAGTTAAAAGCCGCTCCCAAGGGAAAGGAGGGGCAGGCCTTCGCTTCTAGATCTAGTCACAACAGCTCATTTCAGCAAAGGAGCCCCAGCCAGCTGATCTCCATACCTTTGCCAACTGAACTCCTAGAACAGGGATGCTCTCCGGGACCTGAAAACAGCCTTACCAGAATCAGTGTGAAGCGCTTTCTAAGCTGTAAATGTCAATTGGTAAGCATTCCTGAGAGTTGGAGAAACCTCAAAGGATGGAGAACTGAAACTAAAATCTCAGTAATCAGAAAGGGAAATCTTGACCGGGAAACCTGACACATCCTTGGCAAAACAGTAGAACACTGTGACGTAAAACTTTCTGAACAGAAATGTGGAGTGTTTCAGGGAATACAGACAGAATTTGTTAGATAAAACTTCTGCTTCCTGTAAGTTTTACTAGGTTGGTTGTTTAAAGGCAAATGGATTGATACAGTATATTTGGCTTTTTCCACAGCACTTGATTTAGCATTGTAATAAATTTTGATTTAATGTTTTATTTTCTGAACTTCCCTTTCAGAAGCAAACTTAATATTGTAAACTCTTGCATGTGCACTTAAATAATCTTAAAGAAACAAATATAAGCAAAAAATCTTACCCAAGACAGCTGGATTTGCCTTTGATACCTGTAAGAGAAAGTAATGCAAAAATGCACTTAGTGGAAAAGACAGACATACATGAAGAACCTCAACTAAAGTTCTTTGGTTAAAAATAAAAAAAGGAATTTTTTTTCCTTCCTTTTGAAAGATGATGCGTTTTCCTTTTTCACTTTCATTTATGTCACAGTTTTTCAGATGGACATATGATATAGTCACCTCACTGTCACTTCCTTATTTTAACACAAACCACAGTCTGGCGGGTGCTCATCACACGCATGCAACAAGAGATGTTTGTTTTCAGAGCACTCCTTTGAGACATTCAGACTGCAGCCATGTACAGTACAATATCATAATATATCCTGTGCATATTGTACAACTCAGGGAGGCTAGAATTCAAGATAGTAAGAGCAGTTGCAGTAAATATTTTGCAGTAAACACATTTCCAGAGTAGGAGAAGGATAGCATTGTTGAGTGAGAAAGAGATAAATAAAAAGCCACGCTCATTCAATCAACAAATGAGGTCATGTAGGGGAGTTAAGCTGTGTCTCACCAGTGGTCTACCTAGTTCAATATCCTGCTTCTGGAAAGAGCCCACACTTAGTACTTCAAGAAAATGAAAAGCTATTGACAGAGCCCATCATTATATGACAGAAGATTCTTGTCTGACCTGTATAAACAACATACTTACAGATGCATGCTGATCTCAGCATGAGCGAAGGGCAAGGTTCAAAATGCTTCAGGAGTTACTTGTTCCAGCTGAATGACATTGTTGTGCTGTCTGCTGTCTCTTCTCACCATTTTTCAGCTACTTATGAGCTCATTATATGAGGCATTGCAGCAAATGACTGCAGCTACTACTGAAAAAAAGCAGAATGCCAGCAATCAGAAACTCTTAAAGGCTAGTCCCTCTTCTCTGCTTTTAGCCATATTGCTCCTGGCACACAAGTTAGAACACTCTAAACCGCAAGCTTGGTCTTGTCAACATATCAAACTGGAGTGCTAATCATTAATAACTCATTCTGAAATAATATTGACAGCTGCTTTGCTTTATTATCAATGCCATCTGTGCCCAGCTCCCCATCTTCTCCTTCCTACTACTCCTAAGCCTGCAGTCTAAATGTTTTTCAGGCTGCAACAAGCAGAATGGAAATAACAGCTTGAGCTTCTTGAGAAATATCACCAGCCAACTCAGGGAGCCCAGAAGAGAAGGAATAATATGATTGCAGAGTCCCACTGAGTTTTCAGCATGTCAGCTTTATGAATAACATGCTGCCAGATGTCATTTCCTAGTAGTGATCACCTCCACTGTTTCCAAAGACCAATGTCATACGTGTAAGATGATCAACTGGTCTTATTCTATTTTGAGCAGCACTAAAGCCTCAATAAGATTGATTAGCAGATAATAGTATCTGTAGCATTTCTGAGTCTCCTTATTACAGTAATAATACTATTGTTTTGATCACAGACTTCTCTCACTCACCTAAGACCGACGTGAATAAATATAATAAAAAGGTAGCTCCCAGTCTTCTGCTGTGCCACTTGAAGATTTTTCATTTGTGAGTTTCCAAGGTGTTTGCACTTCAGTACAGAACTGATAATGAGAAAAACATTTGTACTTGCCAACTAAACTGCATTCCTGTGAACAAATGAAAAACTTCAGTCTTAAGCATAACTCATTAAAGATAAGTCAATTTTAAACAGACACCTGACTAGCAAAATTATTTAAAAAATTCTAAAGGAAAATGACTGAGAGTATTCATTCAAGCTCCTCTTATGCATCAGCTCGATTGTGAGGAAAATGCTGAGATAAAATTTATAAATAGATAGCTCTGTGATAACATTTTTGGACAAAGAAGGGGAAAAAAAAGATTTTCAAAAGAGCCATAGAAAAACTTTTAAGCGTGGATGGCTTTTTAAAGTACATGCATTTTTGATTTTTTAATAATACGATTTTGGGCAGAGGTGGAACAAGCCCAGAGGTCTACTATTTCCCTTGGAAAAAGAAAACTGTCTTGTTTCTAAGTGAATTTGATCACTTGCAATTTTTACTTCGAGGAAAGAAAATGATAAATTGTGCTTTCTTCATATGAGCCCATTCTGAAATCAAAAATTCAAATGCAAATTTGGTCCAATGCAAAAAGTTCTGGAACAGATGGCAGAAAGTCTTCTGAATGTCAGTTGAAAAGAGGCTGTCAGTGGCAGACAATGATACCTTCAGCAAATAATAAAGGAAAAACTCTACAACGAAGGAGGAGTTTAGGTAGCTTGTTAAGAGCACTTGTCAGGAAAAGAAGGGAGTGAGTGCTTCCTGGCTGAAGAAGATATGCTTCTAATGATCCAAGGAAGGGACTGGGAGCTTAGAAAGCTTGTCTACTTCTCCCAACCTCATCACTGATCTAATAAAATACACCATCTCTGCAGAACTTGCCTTTATTATATATTTGGAAATCATAGGTTCAGTAACCTCACAACTACCATGCAAGAGACACAATTCAGCATGAGAAGAGGGGCTTCAGAAAGATGATTAGAAGCTGTCACTTCAAGGTCAGAGTTTGGCAGGCCTATGATGGCCAGGCTGAAAAAGATGATTAAAGACAGGAACTACTTCAAGTTCAGTGTATGCGATTATCTCACATGGATGACTGGCCAGGGCTGATAACGTGTTGGCAAATCCAACATGGAAATTTTTTTTAGCTTGAGTAGCGGAGGTTGGCATCTGTGGTTTTCATTTCTCAATGAATGACCACGATTTCTGGTTAGTTAACGTCCTGTTCATTGTGCTTCCTCAGTACACTTGACCTTTGACTGTATATTAGTAGCAGAAGGAAAACCAATCACAGTAACCCTGCATTCAACCTCAATAGAAATGGGCCCTGCTAGAGGGATATAATGCTTTGAAAACTAGATTTCGTGTCTCCACCCATCTGTAAGAAGACTGAATCCTGCAAAATCAATGTCTGTTTCATGTTACGCGGGCTCTCTGGACCACAATAGGAGACATAATGAACAGAGGACACACAAGGAGAAGCTGGGCTGATGAAAGCTACCAGCCTACCAGGGCATAAAACGTGCTCAGGAGCTACTCCCCTCTGACCCTGATTCGGGATTCTGCAGGAGACTGCAGCTGCTTGTGAACAGCATGAAACCTGACAGGTCTCCTTTGAAAAAGGAGTAGAAGAAAGGCTCTTTTTCATTTGGTCATTACTCTATCTGTCGAGCTGTAAAACACCACTCCCTTAGATCACGTTTTCAATACCACACACAAAGTCATCGATAGTTCCTTTTAGTTTTTATAGGCTAAGCACAGGGAACATTCGATCTTATCTCTCAATTCTCTGTCCCTTTTTGCCATTCACAGCATTAAAAAATTTAAAAGCCAGCTCAGTCTTTCTCCAGCAACTAAAAGCATGAAAACAAATCTAATTGATGATTTCAATAATACTGAAAACACGTAGGAATAAGGACTGAAAAATCTTTCATTAAGTAGAATTCTAATTAAGATAGTGATTTACATGTTAATGACCAGGTGGAAATCTTTAGGATTGGTCTTTTTTATTATTATTATTGTTATCATTCCTTTGGTCTATTTTGAATAAAAGGAGCTTTATTTATAAGTTCTATTAGCCTCTGATGTGCACACATTTAGCTATGTTTCCACTAAGCTACCCCTTTATTTCATGACATTTGCAGTCTCAGATAGAATGAGTTTCCTCTCCCTTCAGGCACACTTTTAATGTCAAAATAAAGCACTTTAGCAGTAGTCTTTAGAACTTTAAACATGAACCTAGGTTTTTGAAATCATACTGGATGCCATGTATAGAAAAGAGAGTGTTGACTATGTCTGTATCTAGTCTAGCTCAAATGGAGTGTTAAGGATTTGTTTATTGAACTTGAGATTTGCCAAAGCACAGACTGACATAAGGTCCAACACCAGGTGTCAAACAGAACAACAAGCTGAACTGCAAAGATAGAGGGATTTTCTTTTTCTCCTCATTTTAGTAAAAACCCCAAAGCTCTTTGACCTGGTTGAATGTTTACCTCAGAAACAACAACTGAAAGAATTGCCAGTTTTTGCTGAAGGACATCTGATGGGGTCAGTGAAAGTCAGTCTGTCTTGGTTAACAGAATACATCTCAAATATTCAAGTCATGGTGAGGAATCTCTTTCCTGTTTTGAGGAGGACTGTTTAATGTAAAGAAAAGCTGAATGTAGGCAAACTGACCTTGTATCAATACATGATAAACCTGACATGTATTAGACCTGACCTGTCCCAGAGCACTCCTCAGACCTCACATTTTGCATCTCTACTGTCTTAGAGACTACTTAAACCTGGCCTATGCTCAGAGTGCTTAGAAGCTCCTCCTACCCTTGTAGCAGCTGATGCCTGGGACTCTTCTAGGAAAGTACCCAATGCCATCTGGCCTGCTGGCCATCAGCCATGTAATACCTCTATGAGAGCAGATGGATTAAATGGAAGCTGCTCATCTAGGCAGAGTCCTGGAGCTTATGTACAACAGCCAAGTGCACCCTTGAGTAGTGTGCCCTAGGAGTTTGTTCTGGCTTGCTCAAGAGGCAGCCCTGACAGCACATCCAGTAACAAATTATACAGATGGTTGGTCAATATGACTGTGTGCTTGGCCTTACGGCCAGAAAAGTGTAAATGCAGTGACTCAGGACGCAAAGAAGGCACACCAAATTCTCTCGTTCTCCCAGCAGTTTTGGACTTGATGAAATCTCCTGGGCTGTGTCATGTAAACAGAGGAAATTATCATAATGGTAGAAAATAATCCCGAAGGGACCCCAAAAAAGGATCTAATCCAACTCAGGACCAACTCATGTTTCCAATTATAAAGATTTCACAGTCATTTTTTCAGTGCTTCACTTTCCATTACTCTTACAAATAGAAAGGCTCTACTACTGCCTAAATTCTTTGTCCCTTCTCACCATAAATGCTGCTACTCATCAGCTGACTTTTTTTTTAAAACTCAAAGTATTTTTAATTTTCCCAAGTGGACTTTCTCTCCAACTAGGACCCTTTGGTCTAGTGACTGAACAGGACAGAAAAGGGTAAATCCACTCCACATTTAAGAACACTAGATGGATCTCATGAGGAGGGACAAGGTGAATAACCAAAGGTCAGCTATCAAATTTTTCTGTGCTATGCTGTAATATAGATTTCTGTGGAATCCTACTGATTACAGCCATGACATAGAAGTCCTGTCCACACTGTACACAGCTCTGTTGCATGCAAGAATGCTTATGGCTTACTTTTTTTCTCCATTAGCCAGTGCACCTCTGATTTGTAACTCATCTTACAAAGGCTTTGAAATTCCTTAACTAGAAAAGGTTTTATGACCATCTTTCCCATCGTCTATGCTACTAACACGTCTATCACAGAACTGCCTTCTAAAAATCATCCTAATGCAAATGCTTACATTTTGCATTATATTGTGAGATACTGCATATGAAAAAAAGAGGTTATAAAGGACAAGATGTCTGATAAGTTATTAGCTTATAGGTTTTGGTATTTAAATCAATGTATTTTCACTACATACATATATACATCTCTAAAACCCCATATCTTTATCCCTCAGTCCAACTTCTTAAGCTGTTTCAATAAGAAGAATCAATATTACCAATATCCACAACACTAAGCCCACTGAAGTCTAAGAGGCAGTGAACAGCAAGCTTTGATTCCTGTTCATGCTCAGAAAAATGTAAAAGCTAATATCAGGCTTTATTTATCAGGACTTATTTATTTAAACTTGCAAGTCAGTAAAATATTTGGAAAAGAAAGACTATTATTACAGGGTAGAGCAGTCAGGTAAACAAATTTCACTTACATTTCCTTTAACTGTCACCTCTGCCAGTCTATTCAGATTAAGTATATCAGAAGCACCTGATGTTTCGGTTGTGAATCTTCTACATAGTTTCTTGATCCTGACCTGTTTCACCCACTGCTTGAGACTCCTGATGACTCCTTTACTCTCATCCAGTTGAAAATCAGTCTTGCCTGCCTTGTCAATGTATATATACCAACCGTGCCAATGCAATTCCACCCTGTAACTGTTGTACCTTCAGTTTCAAAAGCATTAACTGCTGTCCATCATATATGCCTGTACCAAGTCTGGTATCACTTGCTGATCATTTTGAAGTCTACCAAAATATGCGGTAAATGCTCTGGTCCAATGTTATGTTTTTCAATTATCCCTTTTTTTCATTTTAAGAGTTCTAACTGCTGAAATTTGATAAATCATAATATATTGCCACAGAATATCCACCTCTCCCATGTGCTGGAGGAAAGTACTCTGCAGAAGAGTTACCACAACAAAATGTATATCTCTGTCTCAGAGAGTCTAGTTCAGTCTGGAGTATTAGCTATCAGGGAAAGTCTGTTGCTTTCCTCTCAGTAGCAGCAAAATGTAGTGGACAAATATCTCATGAAGTATAATATTTAATGCAAACATAGTATGACATACTTGGAACTGACCAGAAGCAGTGGCAGCACACATTTCATTTACATTACCCCTTTATAACTTAATCCTGAAGAAACTAGTATAACAGAGTAATTGGCTATCCATGACTGAGTGCAGTCTCAATTCACATTCAAGCTTTTGTTTAGCTTTTGACATTACTCAAGACAAGTTCTCCTAGACCAGCTGGTAGTCTTAGAAGAAAACTGAGTTCTACCTATAACCAGACATAACGATGGGGACGCTACTTTTACTAGGTCCTTCTAACTCCATTCAACTTTGCTACCATTTGATTACTGCTTGGTGGTGAACCACCAGGCAATGCTGAGGCTGGATACATTTAAGCAGCAAACACAGGAATATGTAACTCCAAGTACCAAGCAGTTGGGCTGTTCCCAATCATATATCCACCTACAGAAGTTGATCAAGTCTCTGTACTAAGACTTCAATCAAAAAAAACTAAAATCTATGCCTATTGTGAAAGTAAATGAGTCTCAAGCAAAACTTAATCATAATCGTGGATCTGCTGTTGAGTGAAAGGAAACATATTAACCATTTTTCATTTAGGAACAGAAACTGTACACAGAAAGCTGGAAAAATGACTACATGGAACTGGTTTCATGCCAAGATCTTCTGCTTATTTCCACTGGCATAACAGCCTTTCTGGTCAGGATGCCAAGTCTGTTATAATCAGCAGAGTTAAGGGCTCTCAGCACTTCAAAAGATTGGGCCCTAATTGCTGCAAATTTAGTTAATGTCAAGGGGGAAACACAGGCATCAGGATTTGGGCCTTTGACCCAAAAGGGCAGTACAAATGACATCCATATTCATTAGACAGTTGACAGGAGAGTGCCGAGAACTGGGCTGTACAGCAGCCTGCCTGCAAATTTGATGAACTAAAAAAAATTAATGAGCTTTGGGCTCAAAAGGTTTCCTTTAATGTGCATCAAGCACTTTCATGAAACACAAGTAACTACACAAATTTGCTATTTAGCAATAATGGGTCATGTCAGAGCTGGATATCTCTTGATCTCCTGTTGAGATGACAGCATGCACCGTGCACTAGTCTTCTGCCAACATGAAATGAGTGTTAGCAGATTTACCCTTAATGAGCTCATCACACTGAAGTACCAGTTAAAGACAGTAGGTCATAGATTATGTTTATTTAGTTGCCCTGATGTGTCTTTCTGTTAACTCAACACGCGAATGCGGTGTTCCAGATAGGAAGCACTTCCAGTCCACTGTGCCTGACCAACCTCCACACTGACATTTACAAGCTTTCTCTCTGCCTGAACCTGGGGTAAATTGGCTCAACTCCAAGGCCTACAGTTGAAACAATTTGATCTGCACCAGGTTTGGACCTGGCCTTGCACGTGTGCACTCTCTCACCATCTTTTCTGACCTCTTCTGCTACTGAAAAAAATGTTAAGCAAAGTTTGGGGTAGGGGGACATTTTCCAGCCCTATTATACTGGTACTTTGAGATCATGTTTCTGTTTATGCATTTACCCTTCTCTTGCATGTTTGTATGTGGTAAAAGCCATAGTCACACAACCCCTTTGGATTCAAAGAAGATTACAGCATAAAAGGAAGATTAAGAATGGAGGGGACAGCCACGGCAGGCATACCACAAAATCTGCTGAAAAACCAACATTACGTTCTCTTCAAGTTACATGAGAAATCTGGGATCAGCCAGTGGGTATTACTACAGCACATAATAGCATACACAGCCACATTAGCAGCTATTAATGTACAGAGAACACCACAACCCTTCATTTCCTCCCCCTCACAATGAATCCATGCCTACCTTTTGCTGTAATGCCTTTCTGCACTACAGAACATCTTTTATGTCAAAGTAGGGGACTTGCTAGAGGAAGAAGATCTTCAAGCCCCAGAAGCTCTGCTGCATCTTCATATTTTATTGTGTGGGGAAACTAGGTTGACTTTTTGCTCTATGACTCCATTTCTTTGTTGGAAAATGTTTAATCCCTTTCTCCTGTATGGGAAGACAGTATCCAGTGCCATAGTAGGAAGAAAAGACATATGTTAAGATAAAATAACCTTATATAACCATATACATACCAGTATATTAATTTTCTTGCAGCTGCATCATCTCTCCTGCTATGTTTCTAACATCAATCTCACTTTAAATATTCTGTCTTGGATTTCATAGAGGAAGTATGTATGAACATTTAACAGCAAATGCTATTTTCACTGAAATCGATTTTGCATCGTAGCCTATTTGGTAGTTCAAGGCAATGCAACATTTGAAACTGCAAAAGCTTTAGTAGGGCATATAGATTACACAGTAGAATCTTCTTGTCACGATGTGCTTAAACTGTGACTTTGATGATGAAGATAGTTAAAAGGGCTCCTGTTTCTCCCTTCTCATCAGTTTTGTTCATAGTCCTATTTGTGAAACCACATTACAAACCGATTCTTTGAAATAATTCAGCTTAAAGATAACCCTTCCTCTTTTTTGCTGGAGGGGCAGAATCCAGAACACAGTGGTATAACCCCACTAACAGTTGTACTGGCACAAACACAGTGTTTCACGAGAGCACTAACAAGCAACAAGTGCAAGAGCTCCTTAAGCCATTTTCAGTGCTTACAGTCAGTGTCTTATGTAACTCTACACTTACCCAAAAACTAGTCCTATCAATGACTAGTTCTTGCAATTCAAAGTATACAGAATTACCTCGGTTGGAAGGGACCTTTAAGACACCGAGTCCAACTATCAACCTAACACTGCCAAAACCACCACTAAACCATGTCCCTAAGCACCACGTCTATCCATCTTTTAAATACCTCCAGGGATGGTGACTCAACCACTTCCTTGGGCAGCCTGCTCCAACGCTTGATAATGTTTTTGGTGAAAAAGTTTTTCCTAATATCCAATCTAAACCTCCCCTGGCACAACTTGAGGCCATTTCCTCTTGTCCTATTGTTTGTTACCTGGGAAAAGAGACTGACCCCCACCTCACTATAACCTCCTTTCAGGTAGCTGTAGAAAGCCATAAGGTCTCCCCTGAGCCTCCTTTTCTCCAGGCTAAACAACCCCAGTTCCCTCAGCTGGTCCTCATTTGACTTGTTCTCTAGGCCCCTCACCAGCTTCGTTACCCTTCTCTGGACACACTCCAGCACCTCAACATCTTTCTTGTTGTCAGGGGACCAAAACTGAACACAGTATTCGAGGTGCGGCCTCACCAGTGCCAAGTACAGGGAGATGATCACTTCCCTAGTCCTGCTGGCCATACTATTCCTGGTACAGACCAGGATGCGATTGTCCTTCTTGGCCACCTGGGCACACTGCTGGCTCATATTCAGCTGGCTGTCGACTAACACTCCCAGGTCCCTTTTCTGCCAGGCAGCTTTCCAGCCACTCTTCCCCAAGCCTGCAGCGCTGCATGGGCTTGTTGTGACCCAAGTGCATATTTTGGTCAATGATCAGTTTCACGAGGGTTTGTCCCTTGTGATTCTAAAAATATACAGGGATTTTTCATCAACTTGGACTAAATTATACTCCAGAAGAGGCAATTATTTGGAACATAGGTAAAGCATAAGAAAATACTACATGGTAGTGGTGTCAAAGCTGGCTTCCTTTTGAAAGCAAGAAAGTTAAGGCAGGAATGAATTGGCATTACTAGTAAATGATATACTCCACCCCACCAACAAAAGCATTTCACTGGTGGAAGGAGAGTCAATACACAATAACACACCTGTGGAGCGGGTTATGCTCTTATGTCTCTACACAAGAGAGAGTTCAGTAGTAGTAACAGTGGATTGATGAGAATGCCAGTACCATGCAAGCTCTTAAGAACAAAAGCATAAACACTCTCACCTGAAAGTACAAGCTGTATATAAAAGCTGTTATGAGCACAAGCTTTTCGTAATGAGAAAGCTGTACTGGCAATACCACTTTCCAAGTGTTGCTGCTGCTTCAAACAAGATGGCTGGATCCAAAGTGTCTGTTTGCAGTCTTCACTTTAGACACAGCATGAGATTTCATTATCCACCTCCATAGTCTTCATCATGGTTATCCCTCCAAGTATGTTCCTCCTTTCCTTCCTCAGAGTTGATTGGCACAGCTATCAGAAGTCATCTCTTTGGCAGCTATCAAAAATCCTCTGTATTGCTGCTTTAGACGGCATGGCACATGCCCTGTCATTACCTCACCTCTTTCCAGATGTCTTAGCTCTTCAGTGTTTATATTTTGCTTAATTGCAGGGACTGCATTAAAACAAAAGCATCCATTGCTTTCTTCCTCTCTGTATACTTAACAGAAATATAAGCATTACTGCAGTACAAGTATGGAGGTTAAGTCTGTGTTTAACAAATAACTGTCAAAACCTGAGGTGTTTGTTCTACCCTTACTCATGCACAAATGAAAGGGAATTTGGCCAGTGTAGGTGTAAAAACTGAGGATTAAATTCTGCTTCATTCAGTCAACACAGCGCTCGACTCTGCCAGTAGGTCCATTTATTTCAAGCTATTACTCAAGAGTACAAGAATACAGGACTCTGGATGCAGAAAAAATGGCAGATCTGGTTCACAACATATGAAGTTCTATTGAGATCCATAAGAAATAAAAATTGTTGAGAAATACTGAGTATTAGCTTGTCATTCATTTCATGGTTTAGCATCCCCAGATTGCCTCATATTACATAGTTTTCGATGTATTTCTTTAAGGCAGCAACCCTTAGAAGTATTTTTGCAAACATACATCTTCTTTAGCTTTTGCATACTTGTTACTTAAATCAATATCCAAGTAATTAATCCTACAATCAAAGTCTTAGGCCTCCTTACTGTCTTTTATCTGTAAATATGTCTCCTGATCCTCTCATTTCTCTAATTGCTCTAAAGGTCTCAGGGGAGACATCATCCAGCTCCTTTCAATGCCCTTAATTTCTACTCAAACTGTGTCAGAAGTTATGTTGTTTCTCTTTACAGATTCAGTAATCAGCCCGCTCCAGGATACACCATCCTTTCTTCTGCTTTATTTTGTTTCTTGTTTTTGGCAGCTCCTCTATTCTGTTAAATCCCTTGATGTTTTCCAGGCTTGTCTGTGGTGCTCTATGAATACTGTATATCCCTTGGAAACAAGTAACCCCTTAATTCTGTAGTTTTGTGCTATACGCTTCAAGAATTTGTCTGGAATATATTTACCTTGTACTTTGAAATCCCTCAGGTTTATAAGATACAAACTTGAACACAGAGTACAAGAACCTAAACACAAGAAAAATTTCCTATATGTGAAAAGATCAGGACTCTGGATTGGGATTTAGAAGATCTGGGATTACCTCTTGACTCACAAATTCTGCAGCATGTTACCATCAGTTATAGTTTTATCATTATAAAACAGAAGTCTCTACAGGGATAATGAAGTTCTCTCTCCTCCTATCCCCTCTTCAAATCATCACCTTGGAGATGAATTGGAGAGACTCTATATGCCCTAGGGTATAAATGTATTTGCATTAGATTTGAACACCCAGATGTTTGAACACATTAGTCCTGGTGTGCTTCAGAAAGTATAGTATAAATCTATATATAGTCTGAATTTGCAAGTTTGCAATCTGTACTCGCAGCCTGTTAGAACTTCCTTAACCCAGTGGTGTAGATATAACATTATTGTCTTTTTATCTCTATTCCTTGCCTTCAACATCTCTTTTCCTTCTGCTCTTAATCTTAACTACCAAGATTATATCTTACTCTGGGCACAAAGAGTTTAATGACACAACAGCTAGGGTATACATGCAAGTAACAGTAATTAGGACTATGCAAAATATTCAAACAAATGCCTTCTATTCTGCACAAATTGAGTGACTAGTTTCAGTATGAAAAAACCCAGATGACTTTTGCCTCTTAATATTTTCAGTGCAAATTTACAGCCTTTTATGTTAAGCAGCTTTTTTGTTATGAAGATTCCTCCCCTTTGTTTAAACAGAAGTATCAGGAAAACTTTTGGGTATTAAATTCCCCCAGTGCTGGAGCAACGTGATACCAAAATGTTTTCAATTTGCCTTACATGTGAAATGAATCTATGAAATTATGCCCCTGTTACAACCTTCTAAGCTGACAACAGTCAAGTGTTTGGGGTCATTAACAACCACTCTATGGCATCTCTTAGGAGTTTTCCTTACACTTGCACAGTGTACTGCTCAAATTCACTAAACATCCTTAAAGCTGTGCTGATACCAAAAGGATCCCATACAGTCTAAACAGAAACTTGGTAACAAATGCAGACCACTCTGGACAGGCCCTATGGCACCAACATGGCAGGAGACACTCAAACAGCAAATGTACCTGTGCTAGCGATCTCTTGGTGGCACACGTTAGTATTCAAAAAAAAAAAAAAAAAAACAAAACATAAAATCAGGGCCTCTTTAGCTGTTTCCTGATTCTGGTAAGCGGGGTATAGGGTTGAGACATAGATACCAAACAAGTCACTTGAGACACATCACAGACCCTCGAGGCCTCTGGTGGTTAATTCATTGCACCTGAGCCATAGGGGACCTCCTCTTGGTGCCCATCAGACAGCCCACCACTATGTGCTCTGGTTCCAAGGTCAGACAGCGAAAGCAGGCAGCAGGATCTGAGTTACTGGAACTCATTTTACTAATCGACTTAATTAATTTAAATTGATTAATTTAATTAATTGTTTTAATTAATTTAAATGTCATTAATCACTTTACTTCATTTCTCCAATAACAGAATTACTGTGGGAGCCAAAACAGCACAAAGCAATCTGGAGATTCAAGTGAAATGTGAGGCGGTTAAAGCGAAATCAATGGTGATAACATGGCACATTACTGTATTGCAAGGTCACAGCTGCCCACTCAGAGCAGGACTGCACCCACCTTAGCTGCTTCCAACATTTTGTGAGGGGAAGTATTCTGAGGGGGCTACTCCTGGCTGCTGTGCAGACACATGTTATGACTGAATTTAACCAATAAACTCAAAACAAGAAATGCACATTCCAGCACAGGGTACAGCTTTGTCCTGGAAGGTAAGAAGTGATACTTCCACAGGACAGTTTAGCCCCCAGTGGTCCTTACTGCCACGCCTGGCCTCCCTGGCCCATCCCCATGGCTCTGCCATCCCAGGGCTGTGTCCGACCCCCATTCTCCTTGCTGGGCCTGATCCAGATTCACCAATTTGCTTTCCCAGCTTCACCCTGGACCTGTCTCCTAACCATGGACTTTCCTGATGGCCTGGGCTCTGGGCTGACCCTGACCGCCATCCCCAGGGCTGCGGCCTAATGGCATGCGCAGTGCCAAAGCTGAACCAGCAGACAAGGCAGGTTACTGCAGAGCTACAGCCTCTGCCAGAGGCTGATCAGGACAGTCCCAGCTTGCCCAGAGTGGAGCTCCACTGCCCTGGAGGGGTGGGATGATGGTTTCTCCGGGGAGGCTTCAAGAGCCTGTGGTGGGTACAGCCCATGTCCCACCTCAGTGGGGTGCAGAGCAGCAGCCCCAGACACCTGCCAGGACCCAGCTCCAGTGGTCTTGTTACATGTCGTACCAGGGGTGTGCAGGTGGCAAAGAGCCAGGGTGATACCTGGACATAGTCAAATTAGGGGGCACTGGGGATATGCTGAGACTTCATAATCCAGTTTTATAACACATCAGGGTGTTTCTCCTTTAACGAGTCCACATAGGTTTTCCCATTCCTAGTCTTCTAGTGATAAGGTGACGCTTACTTGTCTGCTGACGTGGACTTTTGGGATCCCAGCAAATCCAGGCCAGGACTGTAGATTTAAAATCAGTTTTTAGGGAGGTTGGTTTGTTTGTTTTCTCTAATAGAATGACATCCCCATCAATATTTGCTAAGCTTTCTTCTTCTCACCTGTCATCTGAGTAACATAACTGCAAACCTGTGGTTATGATATAGGGGATACTGTTGCTCTGCCATCAACTGAGAATTCACAGGCAACGAAGCTCTATGCCTTCAGATACTTTGGTTCTGTAAGAACTGCACATTCACATTATTTGTTTCAGCTTATTTCTGTGACCTGGTCTGTGCTCCTCTGTTACTTCCACCACCCCGTAGTAACTAGAGCTGCTTGTTTAGTTCTGCTATAATCTCCTTCACACGTTCTACTTCAGTCTCAATTCTAGGGAATAAACTGCTGGAGCTGGTTTTTAGGATACTAGTATGCCCATTTAAATCCTTTTAAAAGATGTATGGACCATATCTGCCAAAGCAACTTGGTGACTGAGTTGATTTAAAGTCCAAGTCTCAGCACAGAGTTGCTCCAGCTCTCTCCCTACAAAAGTAATTGTCTAATAAAATACAGGCAATTACAACTGGTTTTTTTTTTTTAATACATGATACTCTTTTCTCCTACTGCCCCCACACCTCTGTCTTCTAATTACCATTATTAACTAATCATGTCATCTTAATGTCTTGTGAATACCATCAAAACCCATTAACAAGTCATCTCAAAAGTCAGGTAGTCTGACTTTGAAGACATAAAAAGAGCAGATCTCTTAGGATGGTTCCATCATTCTTCAGCACAGAATCACGCTTTAAAGCTTTGGACACAAATACAGGTGGGGGTTTTTTCTAAAGCAGATAGTCACAAATGTCATGATGAATACTTACACAGGACTGTGTTTTCCACGTAATTTTTCATTCATTTGGATTGAGTTTCACTCCTGCTTTGTGGGTCAAAAATAGTCCAGCAGCTATACTACTCTGAAACGTGGAGTCATTGGTTCTTGTGTAGCCTGTATCCTATACCCTCACACTAACTAAACATTTAAATATCTACATGGTAGGTTTTTGCACTTCAGTGAAGCATACAAAACAGAACCTTATTACCGTGTAATCTAATTTGATAGTTCCACGGAAAATAATAGCTGAAGCATTTTTTACCCCTCCTTCCCTTCCCCCTCACCCTTTATTTTGATCAAAACTACACTACTTGGTTTAACTTGAGATTTGATGGGGGATAGCCAGCTGGAAATATGTTTGGATTTTCTTTAATTGTAACTAATCCTAGAAACCATTTAGTCATACTTGTCAGAAGTGGAAATGTATCTTAATCACTCCACAGTTAAAAGAAGGTTAGAATTTGGATGCAAAAACCAAGGAACAGCTTGAGCACCTAGGTAAGTCCCAGGCTTGGTTAGTCAACACTTCTGTACATAGCATTAGTGATCTTTGCAACACTGTCTTCTATCTTTTTAAAAGGATGATGAAATTGCAGTTGACAAAGTACACAGGTAGTACAAAGTACACTTGTAATAAAACTGAAGTCAAAGGACTGAGATACTTAACTTTGAAGACATCAAACTCTCTGTTCAGATATGATTCTGAAGAGTGCATGTTGCCAGCGGCTAGAGTGAACTGTGTGAAGGAAGCGAGGAGCAGCTTCAAGCTCCCAGGAGGGCTTAAATTCTCCAGAACTGCAGAAAACTGGAAAATAACCAAACAGCTTTGCCTGCTGTACCTGTGAGGAATACATAATAAAAACTAACGTTCTACATATCTTGTGCTTGACAATAAGTGATCCTTGAGTCATTTGATGTGGTTTAGCAGCTTCAGTTAACTCAAGCTAAGTAGGCTATATATTAAATCCTAATACAGAAACATGACATTCAGACAAAATGAAACACAGAGGCTACAAAAATAGCATGAGACTACAGGAGATTTTGCATCTGAGAGGAAGCCAAGGCACGGATCTTGTTATTTCTGGGATTCAACACTAAGGAAAGATCAGCTCACAATAGTGATCACACACAGACACCATCCCAAACGAGGCACAATCCACCATTGACAAAGAAATTGGAAATTATCCAGCACAGGTAGCCACCCAGCCCTATAATAAAGTGTTTTAGGGTACAGTAGTGTTCTGGCAACGTAAATACGAAAAGAACTTTGAAACAGAGACCAAGTGAGAGGCCGAGGAAGCACAGCACAATGAACTGCACACGTTACTTGCAAAGACCAAGGTTTTCTTTTCCATCAGAGAAAAGACTATTCCTTTTAGGACTGAATGACTATTAAATCATCTCTCTCACTGGAAAGTAGAAATCCAAAACAATTAAGAAAAAATCTCAGGATGTTTCTATGAAACATAGTCTTACAAATCCAGCCTTTGTTAAAGAATTAATATTTTTTCATGTGCTTAAAAATCAAGCTCTTGCTAAAAATCTCCACTGAAATTCTCTAAGACTTCAAAGGAACGATATCTGGGAGGCAAATACAGGTGCATAATAAAAAAAATTATCTTGTTTATTATATCTTGAAACATTATATCAAAATATTATCTTGATTATTATATCTTGAAATATTACATGCAATCCATCATAATGAATAACATAACCTCTAAGTTAACAGCATACTGGTAGCATTTTTAAGGAACCAGGTGAAGAATCTACCAACACAGCTGAAAAATTGTGTGGCATGTTTCATCAGGATTGCTTATGAATATTTATGTCACATATTTAGACTAACATAAAAGGCCACTGTCAAGCAGAAATCATGAGTCAGATCCCAAGAGCCCATTCAAAGTTCCAGACTGCTTTTTCATCTTTGATGCTGTTTACTTTGCACCTTTCAGTCATCTTGAAATACAACACTAGGCTCATCTTGCTCTGCCCACAGTACAGATGGCCAGAATCAGCACCTAAAATTTAAATTACATTTGGTAGACATGGGATGGATTAGAGGTGATTAGGGCCTCCTTTTGCTGCAGTAATTATAATTCTGACATGTTAGAAAAGTCTATGGCTTTTAAAGTCATTTTTATTTCTAAGGGAAAATAAGTCCCACCCAATGATTTACCAATTTCTCAAACAATTCCACCTTGACTTACCCTATTTTATAGCAATCACCAAAAAGAAAACAAAACAAAACAAAAAAAAAGCATATGTCTGTCCATTCAGTATGGTGTTGCTCTCAAGTACTGAAGCATACCCCAGAGATACTTGGTAGGAAAGATACTTGTGTAGCGATGTACAGCTGCAGGGAATCAAGCTGGGTAGATTGCAAGTCAGGACATAACCCCACTGACATCATTAAAAAACCAAACCCTTTCCCCCTACCTGGGCAAAAATAATTCTGGAGCAGAGATGAAAAGTTTAGAGACAGATCAACAGGACAAAATCCAGTCCTTACGGCTCTAGAGGGAGCAACTTAAAGGAACTCCAGTATGGGTACAGAGAATCATTGACAAACCTTCTATTACTACCTCATTCAAAGCCCTGCTTATGACAAAAGATTGCCAGCTGGTCCTCTTTATCTGATGAATAATACAGTGGCAAGCAGCAGGAATATCCAATGAGATGATCATATGGGCACTGTTTTGATCAGGACAGCAAACACGAACCAGCCAGTCTCCATGGAGGGACTCCCTGACATTGTTGTTTCATAAGCTGATAGCCGCTGGCTGCCTTTCCATCCTCTGCTTTGCCTTCTACCTTTATCTTTACAAAAAGAAGGTTAGCTCCTCTCTTCCCTTCTCCTTTTTGTTGCAATGAGAGAGGTTAAGTACAGATAAGAAAGACAATTAAAATGGATCTGTCACGCATTTGTTATTCTGATATGTCATGCTGTATCCCTTCTCTGCAGTAAGCTGACACTTTACCTCAGTAATTGAAATTCTTCACTGTAGACAGCTCATAACTAATATGGTGATTTTCATTACACGTTCCTCTCAATATCGCAAAGATGAATGCGTATTAAACTAGAAAAACTGGCAGGTACTTGGGCCTGGAGAAAACCATTGCTTGCTTAACTCAGCCCTATTATGGCCACATGGCAATAACAGTCACTAGCATTATAAAAAATAATAAGGAACCAAGGCCCAAATCCAATCAAAGTAACTGCCATGTCTCCCAGGCACCTTCTAGCCAAAGTACCTCTGAGCAATCTCTCTTTAAATCACAGCACATCCTTTTACCTGTCCCTGACAAAAGACACTTTGTGCCACTCAGTTTCGCCACAGGATCAGCCAATAAAGAAGTTCAAATGAAACCTAAATCTGCTCCCATTATTCCATGCAATTTGGAAAGCCATGGAGTAGCCTTCAGGTGGAGACCAAAACTTGTGAGGCAAAGAAATTGCTCCACCATGATTCAAACCTTGTGGTATAGAGGACCGAAGTATAGACAGGCATTCAGAAAAGAAATTATAGTGAATAAAAAGGTGATAGAGCAATGAAGGGGCAGGAACCTCTTCTTGGATGTTGTATCCCATCTAAGCATTTGTCATAAGTGTTGTTATGGGTTGTTCACACTGTATTTGTGTTTCCCCGATGAAGCACAAAGAGAAGCAGAAAGGGTAGTGTTTAGGACAGTAGTTGTTCCAATGTGAGAGACTACGCAAAAATGCAATGTCCCAGTCAATTTGCAGCTCCAGCCTCTTCAGAATCACAGTGAAAGTGTCTCTACTGTCACTTCCATGTACCAAAAATGATCACTCATTTGGCTTTCCTGAAAAACTTATTATGAAACATCATTATGGTGGCTGAGCCCAAATAGAATCAGGAAAGGACCAAAAGGGAAAAAATATAGTTATGTGTTTAGGATTCAGTGTTGCTATAAATCTTCCTAACTTACATTGCTTTTCTGAGCAAACTTTGAAAATCCAACATCCAAAATTCAAATGCTGAAGTTCTACTTCATTACTCACATTTCTTTTTTCCTAATAACATCGAAGGAAAGCAGCACCCTATAAATCAGCTGAAGTGCCAAAAAAATATGGAACAACTGTTGGCATTTTCACATTTCATTGATGTATAATTATGTGAAATGAAATTACAAATGCTTTCTTGCAAAGCTCCACAAGGGAGGAACTGCATATAAATATATCCAAGACCATCTTCTAAGTTACTGAACGGCCTCATTGGTTCAAGGAACAGACTTCTTTATGATCTGGTTTTGATTCACAAACAGAAATACAAAGAGATTGGTTTTGTTTATATTTTTGCTGAGTGTTTTTTACTGTATATGAACTTGATGCAATTTCTTTGCCAAAACCCAGTTACGAAGAAAGGCAGCTGCTGAACAAGCAGTGTAGAACAGCTAGAACTTACAGAGAGGTACAAATCTGAGCCAGGTTTGTTATCTAAACTATTTTGCACGGTTCTGTAAAAATACACTGCACAACAGTGAATTCCATCCTCTGAGCCACTGTAAAGATGATGCCAACAATACCATTTTCAATCTTTTTATCTATGAATGATTTAGTTCTGTGGATTAACAACCCTAGAAAGCAACAGCTTCTGTACACTGCAGAACAAACATCACCAGCCAAATGCAATGTGGGGGAATCTCTTTGCCGGCCTGTGAGCATCCACAGATTCCTACTTGGAGATACCATTACATGCCAATAAACAAAATAAGGTCTTGGGGTTAATCTAAACATTTCTTTCATAATACTTAAATGGAAATGATTCATTTGATCCCTCCTAGCACTTATATTGATCTAAACAGATAACCCAGAGGGAAAAAGCTGCATAAATCTCAGACACAGACCTGTCTATTTTTCAGTCAAAGGCACTCTGACATACTAGCACGGAGTATTTTGCTCTATTTCATGATGAAACGTGCTGTGCTTCTCTTGGCAAATGATGGCTTGTACCCATCTGGCAAAACAGGAATCGCAGTCAGAAACATAGCCTAACTTGTTACGAATTTAGGACTAGTCAAAGCTACAGAATTAAATGAAGCTTTCAGATTTCCCCTGGTTGATCTGGTCTCCTAGGTTTCAGGGTGCAAGTTTAAACCCGTGTTTACTATAGGTTGGTTTAAACACTACTAATCAACATTGTAGCACTCTTGAGTTTTAAGCAGTTAGTAGAGATGAGTGACCACAGGAAGCAGAATGGAGAAATCCGTGCCTCTGAGCAGAAGCCCCATTTGTTTCTTTAAAGCCAAACCTGGCCATAGAATAATAGAATAATGTTTTCATGTTACCTATGGGTTTTATGGCTTGCAATTAGATCCAAATGTGAAAATCAATTAGTTTAAATGAAGAGAAACTGTGCAGGTTCCCACTGGCTTTTTGATAAGGGTTTAATCAGAAAGAGTTAGATGCCACAACACATATCTGAGAAAAGTAAGAGCTGACCGGTATCTTCTTCAGCTATTCAAGCATGTAATGGGTTCATGATATGTTTCTAAAGACTTAAATGCCATAAAAATAGAGATCTTTTTCCCTCTATGCTATCTCTCTGGTTATTTCCATAAATGATGATATAGCAAAACCTGCTTTTATTTGCCACTAGAGGTGGCAGGCTGATTTATACCAGAGAAAGATCTGGCTTTATCCACTAAATGTATCCCCTGAGTAACATCACAGACTTTGTAAACATTTTATTAAGGAAAAAAATGGCCTATCATCATACTATATAATTTGCTTGGTGTCTTAAATATAAATTTAATTTCAATTGGAAAACTATGATATTCATACAAAAGCCAATAGACTTATTGGCCTGCATACCCACTATCACATATTTTTAAATTTAAAAAAGTATTCTTCATTCAAGAAGTGCAAGGAAATATAGGTGTTAAAAATACTTTTTGTTTGGGTTATGTGTATTGGCACCACTCAACAATGACATATAGTCAAACAGCATTTATTACACAGTAATTATACATCCATAAATGTTTTCAGAGTGTTTTGGAGAGGATGTCTTGCTCCTATTTAGAGCAGAAACTAATACTTTGGACAACAGCAGGGGATACAACAAAAGGAAAGGGAACTGGAGTATGCTAGTCAAGTCCTGAACTTCTTTGCATGGAAGACTCAGCTTGAAAATATATTCTACCCTTATCCCTGTACAAATGGAACTAACACTAAATAGAGTTCGACAGCCAGTAATCTTTTAAAGAAATAAAACTGAAACCTAAAATGAAAGAAATACAGAGGCAATTTACCTTTGCTTATTTAATAGGATATTTCCTCCAACTTAAAGTAAGCTTTAAATGATAACAGTATTAAGCCAATCTAAAAAGAATCAGGACTGAGTCTTCAAAGTCTAAAATCAATAATTTGGAAGCCCAAAAGAATTCTGTGTATCACAACAGGAAGAGAAAGTTCGATGCAGCCAGGAGTCAGAGACTGGAGATCATAGAATCATAGAATCGTCTAGGTGAGAAGGGACCTTTAAGATCATCGAGTCCAACCATCAACCTAACACTGCCAAAACCACCACTAAACCATGTCCCTAAGCACCGCATCTACACATCTTTTAAATACCACCAGGGTAGCACTTCCCTGGGCAGCCAGTCCCCGTGCTTGATAACCCTTTCAGTGAGGAAGTTTTTCCTAATATCCAATCTAAACCTCCCCTGGTGCAACTTGAGGCCATTTCTTCTCATCTTATCACTTCCTACCTGGGAGAAGAGACCGACCCCCACCTCATTACAACCTCCTTTCAGTACTTGTAGAAAGCGATAAGGTCTCCCCTGAACCTCCTTTTCTCCAGGCTAAACAACCCCAGTTCCCTCAGTAGATTCTCATAATACTTGCTCTCTAGACCCCTCACCAGCTTCGTTGCTCTTCTTTGGATATGCTCCAGCACCTCAATGTCTTTCTTGTTGTCAGGGGACCAAAACTGAACACAGTATTTGAGGTGAGGTCTCACCGGTGCCAAGTACAGGGGGACGATCACTTCCCTAGTCCTGCTGGCCACACTATCCCTGATACAGGACAGGATGCTCTTGTCCTTCTTGGCCACCAGGGCACACTGCTGGCTCATATTCAGCCAGCTGTCGACCAACACCCCCAGGGCCTTTTCTGCCAGGCAGCTTTCCAGCCACTCTTCCCCAAGCCTGTAGCGCTGCATGGGGTTGTTGTGACCCAAGTGCAGGATACAGCAATGTTCAGAAGCTAATCAGTGAGAAATAAACACGGATCATTATTTATACAGGCTGAACTAAATTCACAAAGCCAAAATTCAGCAGAAAAACATTCATAGCCTTGAACAGAAAAAGAGGTTTGACACCACGAGGTTTTGGCATTGGCATTGGGACCTTTACACCCAGATGTACTGCAATCTGTAGGTCCAGAGAAGTTAAGCTTATACTTTACTTACTCAACTGGGTCTTTGAGGTAGAAAGAGTTAAATGAGAAGGTTCCTGCTTTCTTCGTAAGGATGGACTCACTTTTTTTCCCACAACAGGATTAAGCTCATAGCTTAATCATGCTGTCCATACAGAAGTCCAAAAAGAGGTGAACTTATATGTGGATCTTCAATAATTAATGCTTCAATTTTACCTTTTTTCAATGAAATGGCTTATGTTTCATTTGAATATATTATTGCCATTGTTCTTACTTACCCATGTGTTATTTGCACTGTGACAGGTTTAATTCTAAATTCATGCGTTTCCTGGGATTTTCTAACAATCTTATTCTCCATGCTCAGGGGGTGTATTTCTGAGAGTTTTAAAGTTTATTAAAACCAAAATAACTGGTTGCTTTTAATATTAAAGTGTGCCTGTAGATATAATTTAGTACAAGGTCCAAACCCCCAGGAATCGTACAAAGAAAAAAATTTACAGACTGTTAAAATCCTCCAATCCCCTCCAAGCTTTGTAAAACAAAGCTTTACAACAGCATCTTAGTATATGCAACAACTAGCTGAACTTTCTTAATGTTTTGCCTGGAGCTTAAAAAAAAAAAAAAGGTACAATTTTGCTTTACTGGGTACTTTTTCCATCTGAAGGTGAAGGACAGCAAAGCTACCCAGGGGAGGAAGGAGGGGCTCACTGACTAGTCATAGCAAAATTACATCCTTTTAAAGGACTTGTCTTCAGCAAAAGAAGCCTAAAAGATAGATAGGAGCAAACAAAGCTGTTTCAATGTAAAGAGCTCCATTAAATGCTTGAATGGCCCTTACTAATGAATAAAGCTCTCTGGGATGGAGCAGTGAGTCAGGTGCTAGGCTGAGGGGCAGACAGTGGAATGCAATTGCCAGTTAGGTTGCCTTTTTCTGACGGTTCAACATAATCACTTCAGTGCCCATAATGCATCTTTGTGGCAGTTATTGCCACAAATCAAGAGTTTTAAACCCTGTAGCAACAGCTAAAATTGTTCAGTTTGGAGACAGGGTGGAGAACACTGAGGAAATACAAATAGCAGAACAGAGGCAATTCACTTCTTTTACAGTCTTTGTGAGAAACAAATGGGCTGACCTGGATTAACGAAGCTAATAATATTACACAGTGCTTCATCCTTCTCCAGTAGTTTCCATCTGAGCCTCTCAGCATTTGCTTGAGGGAGGGAAGCGATTATTTCCCTTTTGTGTTTGGGGAGCTAAAGAACAAGAAATGAAGGTGATTTGTCCAAAGCTACACAAGTTCCAAAATGAGCTGAACATATAACCCCCAAACCCGGGTTCCCTTTCTCTGAGTTCACCAGCACTTGCAGAAAGGTAGCACTAGATACCAAAGTTTTTCCATACCATATGGACTGTTCAAATGAGGGGGAAAAAAAGGGTGATGGTTTTAAGCAAAAAAAGAAAACCAACCACAATAATTTGTGAGAAAGGTAGTGTCAAGGAATTTGTATGCACTCCATAAAACTAAATGAAACCTTTAACTTCATATTGACATTTATACGTAGAAGATGGATATATTTGGGCACTTTTGGTGTTGTTTTGCAAAGTTTTTAATTGTTTAAATCAAATAAATTAATCTTTTTTTTTTTCTACTGAATCAAAATGACAAGTACTTCTTAATTAAAATCATACCTGGTGTATAAAACTCATAATTTTTACATTTCCTGACACAAAAAAAATCCTCAATATCTCTCAGAAATGTATGCTTTTGTATAAAAAATTGATTCAATTACAAACCTTTCTTTCAATAAGAAAATTTGCAGCATGAAAACTAACAGTGACTTGTACCATTTCCTTTTTTGTTTAGATCCATGCTATAAGTAACCTGGTTACTTACTAAAAGCACTTTGATAATCAAGTCCAGCAAACAATCTCATCCTAGCTCTGAATATGAGAGCACTATAGAGTGAGATTGAGACTGAAAATCCTTGTCATACACCTAGTAATTTCAAGAATTAATTCACCTGTTAAAAAACTCTCCAGAACACAGCTCCCACTGAAACAAACCACCCCTCATTCTATCTTTATGTCAATCCTGTTCACAAAGCCAGAGGAGCAACAATGGTGAACTCAAAGTCACAGGACTTGCCTGACTTTCAAATACACAAATGCAGAATATTTTTCCATTGGGTTTGCTAAGGTTCTTAAAACTTCTGCCCCAATACATAGTTTTCTTTTGAAATCAGTTTAAAGCTAGCTGTTCATAATTTCATATTTTGCTTTCTTAGTCTGAATTAATTTGAATCTGTGCAGATTAAAATGAAAGGCAAAAGTGTCTGGTAAATCCTGGTAACACCATCAAGCAGGATTTAAATTCTGGCAGCAGGTTAATCTGCTGAGAATCAATTCATACTTTCTTTTTTTTTTTTTTTTATGTTAAGATGGTTCAATTACTGCTTCTTGGGGAGAGGAAACAATTCCACTCCTCTAATATATGTTAAGAGAAGAAGTGTAGGATAAGAACTTATATTCTATCCCAGATCTTCTCTTACAATTTGGAATAGACAATTTTGCTCTGTATTTCCATTTTTTTGTCTCCAAAATGCAAATAGTAAACGTGACTATATACCTTGCATACATTTATCAGTATGTGACACGCTTTGGTGAATTTTACTGTATGAATTTGTTATTAATATACACTTCTCACTTTTAAATCCTGTTGACCATTTATTTTATTGCTGCAGAAGAGCTTGTATGCACTGGTATAAATTCTCTGTGACATGTGTACATCCCTACTGTGCCTGATCAGATCACTGTGCCTATGTGCTTTGTTGATACCTATCATTGTATCAACAAATCTGTTCATCTGGATGGTTTTTTAAACCACCGTTTTCTCATCAGCCATTATTCTCCTCTTAGCTGGCACCCTGCTGTGTTAACACTAATTACTGGTCTTCTGACTTGGCACCTCAGTACCTTTCAGGCGTGACGGACCATCAGCTGTTCCACGTTTCCTTTCAAAGCACAAGGTGGCTATTTCATCACTGAAATCTTTGAATGTTCTTAAAAGTAAATAATATCCTTCACCCTTAGAAATGGAGGAAGTATGGCAATGATTCACAGTGTGGGATTTTTAAACACTTTATTTTCATCTTACTTGAAGTATTTTATGCCTTTGAAATAAAGAAGCTAACATGAGATGAATTGCCTTTCTGCCTAACAGCAGTGTGTCTTGCATTAATGATCAATCACACCTACATCCAAGAACAGATTTGTGCTAAGAAAAGTAATAGGATTTAAACTTGAAATTATACTGAAAGGAACTGTAGCACTTTTGCACCTCTTTTCACTTATATGAGAAGATCTCTCAACTGGTATGATAATTCTATATTTAACACAAAGCAGCATTTGTAAGGTTTATGGTTGGACTCAATGATCTTAAAGGTCTTTTCCAAACTACATGATTCTATGATTTTTCCAAGAAAAAATGTCATGTGATATTTTTCAAATGTGTGACCAGCTAATCCTTATTGAGCATCAATCAGGGAACTCAAGAAACTGAGCTTTGGCGCTTTTGGGTTCAGTTTTTCCTCAGACTTAGGTCAACTTGCTCACGTCACATAGTCTTTGCCTCTTTTCTCCTCTGCAGAAAGAGGACACTACTTTGTCTTTGTCAACACAGTGCTGCAAAGTCTACTCGATAGTATTGGTAAATCACTCCTGGTATCTTCAAGTGCAAGGCACTCAAATTACTTTGGCCAGTAGTTTGCTATTACACAGAGGAAATGTACACTGCACTTCCAGCTAGCCTTTAAGATGTACAGACTGCAGTGATTTCCCCCCCCACACTGAATCACTGCACGTAATCCAGGCTTAAACATTTTTTGAATAGTCTGTCTGTCTTTCTCTAAACAAAGTTGAGTCTTTGTTTCCTTTTTGATGCAACAATATTTGTCTCTTGTTCCACAATAATTTGAAAAAAAGCTGAAGATAGGTTTCCCTGAGAAGGTAAGGACACAGAGAAAAATTATAAAAACAAGTATAGAACCAGGGGAAATAAAAGGTTTTCAGTGTAATCTTAAATGAAACTAAACATATTAACCACCTTTTTCACTAAAATAATGAGTAACTTGATTGTTTCCACACAGATTCCTATAGGAAGATGTACTGTCTACTATAGGACTCTTTCAGCCTAATTGAGAAAGACAAATCAGGAAGCAATTCCTGCAAATTAAAATCAAACTAAAATTAATACAATAAGGAGCGTTTTTAAACAGTGTAGGTGGAAAAAAAAAAAAAAAAAACCTTCAAATAAACTACCCAAAGACGAGCAGATTCCCAGTTTCTTGATGAACATTTTTTTGAGTCAATAAACTTCAGTCCAGCACAAGGTGCTAGATTCAACACATGAAAAACCACGTGAGTCTAAGTGGCCCATGATATGCACAAGGCTAGACTGAATAATCCTTCTTGGGCAAAGAAAACTATGTGTACTCCTTATCTCCAGCATTATGCATGGATTCAGTGGCAACATCCTTCCTAAAAACTCACCTGAGAAGACATGGCTCCTTTGTCTTTTAATGAAATTCTTAACTCAGAGAAAGATATAACGCAGATTTTCACAATGACAGACCACTTAAATGACTGGATTGTGATTCCACAGCTTGTGGAGCATCCCTTGAAAAAGGCCACCTCCTATTTCCATGCTGTCAACTTCATAACGTAATCTTTACTCAGACAAAACTCAGCTGTTCTCATGGAATAAGGCCTGAGCAGGGAAAATGACGCATGGCCCTTCTGTGAACAAATGAACATTTACATTTCTTTCCTGAAATAGCAGACTGCACCTTATAAGCTGGATTCATTATCAGCCAAGTTGACAGCGCTGCCTACCATTATAATAAAAATTGTCTGGCAGCCTTAGAAGTTATGATGTCATGCTACTTACATAGTTTGAATTTAAGTCTGTACGCCAGCTATCTGGCAGGCTGATGACCACTACCACTGTTTAACAAACAAAAAGTTAACCAAAGGCTGTTTCTGAAAATACAACCACAGGAAAATATTTAGTTCTATTAAGATATTATTGAGACTTTATTTTCTTTGAAATGCATTATTGCCTTCCTACTTTGAATCAGGCATTGAAGTTTGGCAGGGAAGTCAGGGGATTTCTTTTGCAACCAGAGACGTGGCCTTTTTGGACCATACGAAAACTTCTCATTTAACCAATAAGTCTTTGAAAAAATGCAGCTTTTATGCTCAGCAGGGGCATATTTTAGCAACCTGAAAGTTCCAAAGGCCCTAACTCTAACGAAAATTTTCCATCCTCTTGGAAGTTCTTGTGCTAAGAGTCTCTACACTGTTCACACACATCAACACTGGTTCTTAGTGGGTTTTCAAGAAGGAGTGTTTAGACTGCACACACTCCAGAATATACCTGATGAGGACGTTTTCATGTGTTCATTCTCCACTACCTTTGTAATCTTTCAGTGACGTGTTTGGGCAGATTTAGATTCTGCTCCTTTTTCCTCTAGTCAGACTGGTGAAGTAAGATGCTACTTCATGCCAGAAACATCCAGGGTTCCTGAAAGATAAAAAATCCTGACTTAGAAAATTGTTAACAAATCAAACAGCTTAGGAACTTGATGCTCCCACAGTTAGTTACCCAGAAGAAGAGAGCGGTTTAGGGACACTTGAGGAACCACTGAAGAGATAAAAAACCAAATACGTCAACGTTTTATTTACCGTCTTACAAAATGAACTATTTTCAGCAGTTACAGATGACTCCAAATAATGGCTCTGAGGATGAGTTTGTCCATTATTTTCCTTTCTTTACTCCTCTCCTCTCCTTCTAGGTTGATGTCCTTAAATGGACAAACCAGAATAGCTTGGGTTCTGAGATCTGATTCTACCTGAGTTTCAGCAACGGAAGTGAAATGACTTTGGCACTCGTAAAATGATTTCATTGCACTCAAAATGGTGTCACCATAGACACATTCCAGGTTTCTGGTACAGAGAGACAAAGTAAGCACGTATCTTAATCCTGGCAAAGAGCTACAGTAAAATCAGTTCCTTGGGTAATTATTATGGCGGTCAGTCAAAGCAACAGCAGATCCATCTCAGTACAACTCAGACAATTGACATTGTCTGTTTGGGGACAGCTCATTTTAGGTTCCAATCCAGTCCTGACTCATGCTTAGATTTTAAACAAACACCCTTAAAGATACAAGAGTGTACAGATGTAGGTTTTATTTTTGCAATCACCTTTCTTTTGTCTTGTCAGAGCCTACAAGTGTGACATATTGTGAATCAAAATGTTTCTATAGAAGGTGAACTCTGCAGTCCTTTTGAAGGTAGCATTTCTGCTAATCTCAGTGGGAGATCCACCCAGCATGATTGATTCCATTCCTTTCAGTGGGTTTTCAGTTTTCGGTCTTTCACCGAGATGAGTGAACCTACCCTAGTTCACACTGATACCACAGAAAATCAAGCCCAAAAAGAACACACTCAGAATTCAGGCTTTTGTGGCACCAGAAGGGAGGCAGGAACACTCCAGACAACTGAGGTGGAGGGTGAATAGCAAGGAGACTAGAAAATGATGAGGGCAGTACAGTTCCGAACAGCCCTTGGAGATCAGAGAGGAGAAAGAGGACAAGGTGGAGGGAGAGGGATAAAAAGTGATAAATATTCAACTTTATTGCAAACATTTACTGGAAGATAATGAATTCTGGGTCCGGTTACTGAAATTCATACTACCTTTGTTTAGGCAATGAAGAAATGAGTAATTCATAATGCACTTCAAAGTTCAAAACTGCCAGCTCTTCCCCAGAGGTAGTTGTTGGAGAGGTTACAGTGAACTAACAAGGGGACAAGTCATCACAGCCCCTTACAAAGCTTTGTGCTCATCACTTCCAAGATTTTCCCAGCAGTACAGTCAGAAGGAGACCTGAGACATGACTGAGTCCTGCCTCACATACACTTATTCCAGCTCTGCTTTCATTCAAGTGCATAAAAGTCAACTAGGACATTGACGTTGGGGGGCAACAATAGTGTTTACAAAGCATTCAGAGGTAAGCTTATGGGAGGTGGGAAGATGAACCAGGTTAGACTCAGAACACAAGGACACCAGACTAGGAGTTTTGACCCTTCAAACCAATGTGTTAATCTTAGAATCACACCATGCAAACGAGTGTGAGCATAGAAATAGAGTTCTCCAGAAAAAACACTAGCTTAGCCACAAAAACTGTAAATTAATGAGCTGTTTCAGAAGTAAGAGCCTCCACTTCCCGGAAACTCTTTATCCACTACAGAGAAAAAAAATTTCATTGAAGGCTCCAAAATTTTCCAGAATGTCGTGGCTTGGGCTGGGCTGGCCACAGAATCATTGTGGGATTTATACAAGATCAGAATATAAGTGCCAGGATACTCCAGAGAAAAATTATCTCAGCAATATTTTAGGCTAGACCTAATAGCATAGACCACTGGATAAGAATGAAACTTCCAGCAAAATCTTTTGACGAGTCAGAGGGGGAGAAGTTTAGATGTGATCTAGCATCCAATAATCCAATTTTTTTCATAAAGAAGGAAGGATATACAGTTGGGTAGAAGAAGGCAAAATCCTGGATTAAGTAACTGATCGATTTCTCTTGTATAAGAATGTCTACACCAAGATTTCTTCTTGCATTTAATTGCCATGACATGGCACGTACAGAATGACCAGATGATCAGGCCCAGCGAGTACATGTTTATGAAAGCAAGGTCCTGCTTGACTAATCTGATTTCCTTCTATGATAACACGACCTGCTTAGTGGATAAGGGAAAGGGTGTGGATGCTGTCTACCTAGACTTTAACAAAGCCTTTGACACCATTTCCCACAGCTTTCTCCTGGAGAAACTGGCTGCTCATGGCTTGGACAGGTGTACTCTTCACTGGATTAAAAAAACAGCTGGGTGGCCAGGCCCAAAGAGTTATGGTGAATGGAGTTAAATCCTGTTGGCAGCCGGTCACAAGTGGTGTTGCCCAGGACTCAACATTGGGATCAGTTTTGTTTAACATCTTTATCAATTACGTGGATGAGGGGATCAAGTGCACCCTCGGTAAGTTTGCAGATGACACCAAGTCAGGTGGCAGTGTTGATCTTCTCAAGGCCAGAAAAACTCTTCAGAGGGATCTGGATGGGCTGGATGGATAGGCCAAGGCCAACTGTATGAGATTCAACAAGGCCAAGTGCCAGGTCCTGCACTTGGGTCACAACAACCCCATGCAGTGCTACAGGCTTGGGAAGTGGCTGGAAAGCTGCCTGGCAGAAAAGGCCCTGGGGGTGTTGGTCGACAGCTGGCTGAATATGAGCCAGCAGTGTGCCCTGGTGGCCAAGAAGGACAAGAGCATCCTGTCCTGTATCAGGGATAGTGTGGCCAGCAGGACTAGGGAAGTGATCGTCCCCCTGTACTTGGCACCGGTGAGACCTCACCTCAAATACTGTGTTCAGTTTTGGTCCCCTGACAACAAGAAAGACATTGAGGTGCTGGAGCATATCCAAAGAAGAGCAACGAAGCTGGTGAGGGGTCTAGAGAGCAAGTATTATGAGAATCTACTGAGGGAACTGGGGTTGTTTAGCCTGGAGAAAAGGAGGTTCAGGGGAGACCTTATCGCTTTCTACAGCTACCTGAAAGGAGGTTGTAGTGAGGTGGGGGTCGGTCTCTTCTCCCAGGTAAGAAGTGATAGGACGAGAAGAAATGGCCTCAAGTTGCGCCAGGGGAGGTTTAGATTGGATATTAGGAAAAACTTCCTCACTGAAAGGGTTATCAAGCACGGGGACTGGCTGCCCAAGGAAGTGGTTGAGTCACCATCCCTGGAGTTATTTAAAAGACATGTAGACATGGTGCTTAGAGACATGGCTCAGTGGTGGACTTGGCAGTGTTAGGTTTACAGTTGAACTCAATGATCTTAAAGGTCTTTTCCAACCTGAATGATTCTATGATTTTCTTTCCTACAGTAACATTCGGACAGCTCAACCTAACACCTACAGGAAACCATATTCAGGTCTTTTCAATGTTTCCAAAGGGCAAACACATACTTCATGTCTGAATTTATTCCTCCCCATTTGTAGGATAACCATCCTTTCCTCACTTACTGACTAGGAGAATTTTCTAAGGACAAATTTTCAGCCCCAACATAAACAGGGACAGCACCTATTAAGCTCTGTGTGGCTATTACATTTCATCCATATAAATATGGTTTCACGTAAACCTGTCTATTTCTGCCTCAGATCAGTCTCCAACACAGGAATCCCTGAATAAAGGCCTCAAAGGGAAATTTCAATGCTAAGAAGAATATGTTTTGACTTTTCTACCTTCAGTTATTCAGTAGCTGCTAATCTGTTACAACTTATATACTATTGAAGATACAGGGAAGTTAGAAAGACGTAGAGCATCAGGACCCAATGTCATGAAACCTGAAGGTAAAAACAAACCAAAACAAGACCTAAAGAATCAGAAATCCACTAAAGAGTACTTCCATAGGGACCACAGGATTGTTTCCAATGTTGATCCATCTTGCATGAACCTGGTATTTCATTTTCCAGGGGGAATGAACAACAGAGGTTTTCCCGGTGACATATACATGCATTTTGGACAGACCATTTGGACACCTTTTTTTAAAAAAACTGAGGTCCTGTCATTTTAACCAAATACTATTTTGCACCCTCCTTCATTCTATATTTATTAAACAGATTACTTCTTTTTAATTAATTTCTTACTGACACAAAGAGCTCTGACATGAACTATCACTGAAACAAAGAACATGTGCTCAATTTTTATGCATCCACCTGCAATTTAGCCAGTGTTTTCAGAAAACCTCAGCCTTCTTGTCTCCAATTAGCAAGAGTATTATCTCCGTTAAGATTAAAAGGTCTAGCTTGATTGTGAAACTAGATATTCGAAATAGTGTTTTTCTAAAACCAAAACACTCATATGCATGTTTGTGTGAGCAGATGGAAAGCACATCTGTTTTAGTTCCATCAATGACCTTATTTTAAAGCAATTAAATATTCCTGCATAGTATGTGTGATACAAGCAGTGGAGCTACATGCAAATGCACCAAAACTGGGAATTAAAACCAGTGATTAATCAACAAGTTGACTATTTCCATTGCCGAAACAGAGAGATATGGAAGAAGGAAATAATTACTAAATAAAATGAACTTTTTAACCCATTTCCATCACAAAAAGATATATTATAAATTTATCATAAATAAATATACCTATATAAGCTTGAATAAATCAATATAAACTTACAGAAATATTTCTTATAGCCAAGTGTTCTAACTTCACGTGTAAAAACCTAAGCCTCAGTGGCACAAGCCAGCATACCATAAAATTCCAGTCTTCAGGGAAGAACCAGACAGCCAGAATTCTCCTTCATTTTTTCTAAGAGAATTAATTATTCTCCACGTACATGAAGTGCTCAGGATCTGGTCCTGACAGAGTGCAATCCTTGTGATTATATACTCTGTAGAACAGAAGTGCTGTCACACTGCCAATAAACCAACTACACAAAGTTCAAGAGTGGGAGGTAAAATTTTATTTTCTTTGACAATGAGTGTTTAGAAAGCAGCTAATGATACTACCCAAGAGGTATACCGCCTGGAAAGAGAGAATCATGCAAGAGAGTAAAATCTGACTCTTCGTTTTTCATTCAGACTTGCTTTCCTGGGCCGTTTTCCCACAATTTACACTATGCAGCATCAAGGATTAGCAACTCTTATTCTCTTGTTCTTATTACAACCTTTATCTCTAAGACTAAAGAAGAATTTAGACAAGTTTTCAATATATCTAGTGGAGAACAATGCACATCTTGAGATAATTAATAGCACCACAAGAAATTTTTGTAAAATCACATACCTGCTTCTCATGCTGAATATACTTTTCCCTCGGTATAGTTTTGCAAAGAGTATGCTGAGCATTAAACGAGTTTCTGATCACCCAGGGCAAGGTCAGTGAGACCATCACTGCTGTCCCAAGCAGAATAATAGAGCTATCAATAACAGTTAGATCAGGGTTAATAAGTGGAAGATAATGAGGGGGAATGGGAGGTCACATTGAAACACACTGCAAGCTCCTTGGCTTACAAAGATGTTCTGCAGCAAGGCTGGCTCTTATTTCCACCTTGTCCATAGAAAGAATCTATTTTTTTACTATTCATTTAAACTGATTCAATCTTCATCAGATGTTCATTTTCCTGTCAGCTTCAGGCAAATAAGGGCCAAATCCTGCTGCGTAATTGAGTTCCTGCAGTTCAGAAAAAAACAAAATGTGACCAGAACTAAGTGAAGAATATTGTAGTACAGAGATAGATAGCTTTGTCCTGAGTTTCATTGGTTAAGAACAATGAGGTAAAAATATCTAGATTTATTTTTTCAGTGCATTGCATAAACACACATAGTTCATCCTCACAGCTCTGCAAAGACTGAGATTCAAGGGGTCTAGTTTGTCTTGCACAGCATGCTAGACAAGGTCATGGCAGAGGTATCACCCTGTGATCCACCCATTTGTATAGCCCAACACCTATCACTTTTTTTCTCCCTGAATACATGGTTGAATAAAACATTAGATTGTGCTTAACCTCTGTATGTTCTCCAAAACACTACCTCCTCTGAGCAAGAAATGAGTAAATTCCTGAGTCTAATGTTCAAGAGCCTGGAGCATTTTCACCATTTCAGAGCCTAGCAGCCCAATCCAGCTCAAAAGCAGCATGACAGTACCACTACTTCGCAAGTATTGACACTCAGGGAATACACGTGCTGCTCTGCAAGAGCACAGGAAAGGACTGTGTGTGAGCCAAGTGTCCCACCCTTCAGTTCTTATCCAGTCCTTGGGCTTTGCCAGCAAGGCCACTATCTGCAACCACAGCCGTAACTAAAATTTTTAGATGGACTGAAATGTTACAATACACTACAGTCTGTGCTCACATGAAACCTTTCAGTAAAACATTTATTTTCCTTTAGCTTCTGAATGCTGAAATGGTTAATCTAACACAAACTACTGGGCTGACTTGGGTAAGCTTTAATAGGTAAATCCAATCCTCCTAGCAATTTACCCACAGAGTTTCTGTGGTCTCTCACCAAAGCCATTTTGTGATACAACATGTGGTTTACGCTCTACCAATATGTGGTAATTAAGACTGGCTGCTGACCGAGTAGCAGCTCCACTTAACAAGTGTGAAATCCAACACAATGGGATGTGTTAACATGAATCCCTGTCAAAGCCTGCCACCCACTGTAGAGACCACTAGCTCCCGAATTCCCAATCAGATCCAGGATGATGTGACAACTGCCTTTCATGCATGACTAGATGATGAGGGATTCCAAAAGCATTATAGGGTTGTAAGATTGGTCACAGTATGCAAAAGACTGAGAACGGTTACGGTGGGCCTTCCAATCTCTAATTGCAGAGACTGACTTCTCAAACTCTACATATCTTGTCATCAAGGTTTGGACGTGAAACCAAGAAAAGCCTATCAGCACTTGATAATAGTGTGCTTTAGTATTAGCATAGCATAAATGAACAGTATTCAAAAGCATACCCACACATTGTTCCGTGGTTTGGTTTTAATTTGCTATCTGGTACAGCTATCTGTGCCTCTTCATTCTGAACGATGTGGTTATGCTGAGGTTTGGAATTATTGCTGCGGTTGAATCAGAGATATACATTTGGAAATGGCTTCAGCAAAAAGAGATGTATGCTGTAAAGATGCTGAGTGAAATCAATTGTTATAAGGCTATTTTTCACCGAAAGAATAAAAGAGGCTTATGAAAAACAGTCAATCGTGTCTCCTCTCACTGGATACTTTACGACTCACGTGAATGAGTATTTTACTGCACTTGACCGCCACTGAGCAATTCTAATTTCTTACATGTCACCATGCACTGCAGCTTCAGCTTAACAGGGTGGGACAAGGGCTTCTTCCCCCTGCACCCCACCACTATCACCTTTTTATTCTACCAATGTCAATGTTGGTATCGGGATTATGTAATAGCTGCTCTTTGGATCCATGTCCATCCCACCCCAGTTTATTCAGATAAAGAAACATCACTTCTCAAAAAGGCGTTATCTTTTTTAGCCTCCCCAATGCTCTGCACACACATAAAGAATAGTGAGAGCTTCACCAAAAAGTTATTATTGAGGTAGGTCAGTCAGTTCTGCGCTGTTGTTTATACTCCTCATTATTGCATTAGCACTGAGCTCCCCAGCCAATACAGAGGCAACAGGGACCCAGAAATAAAAAACAAGGTTGGCAGTCAATTTGTTGGTGTAAAGGAAGGAACAAGACCTAAGAAAGTGGTGAATGCAAAGAAAACAGCACTGTCTTCTCATTAGATGTACATACTCACACACAAATCCACAGTTAACACACTGCTGCTCTTTGCATAAGTGCAAATCAGCAGTACCTTTGAGGAAGTTTTTTAATCAGTGTGGGTATAATTTGGTTCTTTGTAGAATTACCCGTAGTTCAGATAAACCTGTATTTCCTGATATGTATTCAACTCAATCTAAATCTATTTGATGAAGAGACTCCACTCAGTTTAATATTTTCCAGCCAGCTTTTCTGATTCTCTTGCATCCTGATAATAGTTCATGAAGCGTACCACACCCGCCCTCCAGCTAAAACCCTACTCTCTCCTGCTTTTATATTATGTGACACTCCATGCTGATTTCTTTTGGGGAAAGAGGGCATAAGGTTAGAAACACCAGCTGCATTTTTCAGGATCTATCTTTGGTAAAATTTACATTCACAGGAAAGATGTAGCTGGCTTACTAATTCTCAATAGCTCTACAATTAAAATAACAACTATTTCACAACTAAACAAATCAGGGAGACAATTCTACATTATAACAAGGTCAGTGTGGCAGTGCAACTGCCAACAAAAAATTCATGTCTAAATCTGCATAGAGCTGGCAGCTAATTGGTACATTTATGAGGAGGCTCTTCAAAAAAGAAACTATAAATCTGCTTCAGACCTGTCTGTCTTCTTGATGATATGCTACAATGAAACACAGCAGAGGAGACTTCATGTATCTGTTCCCAGAAGATTTGCATTCTAGATACTGATGTGGAAGGCATATTGGATAGTCCACATTAAACAGGTAACTGGATAGACTTCATTTGTTGTCAGCATGGTATGTTTTATACAAGTATTGTTGTTTCTTTTTTTTAAGGAAAAGGAAAGAATTGAAGTTTTGGAGTTTTAAAATTTTACTTAATGTCTAAGGGAATTTCTCATAAAAGCATAATGGCATGTGTGGTCCCACTGCATCTCCTCCTTTCTTGAAAATATACTCTGACTACGTTGCATCACCTTATTTTTTTATAACACGCTTGCATTTTAAAAGTCACAAGACTACTAATAGAGAGCATATAAGCAGACACTTGCACATATAGTCAAACATGCAGTCACCAAAAGGTACTCCTACATGTAATATCATATGTTTGTTCACATACTCTCTTTCATGTTTTTTTTTAACAGTCCAGTATTTTAGCATTGCCAGAGGATTATAACATCCCAGCCCTGATGCCACCCAGCTCTGGGATTCTCTTCCACTCCAAGGAAAGGTCATTCTGCAATATGCTGCTCTCTTCCATTTCACTCTGAAAGTGGTTTTCCCTCAAAAGAGATTTCCCAAACACATGCTCGCTCGCCTCAGTTTGTGTGGTTCTTGAACTGCATCATCTTTGGCCTTACACCAGGCTCATTCAGATAATCAATGGACCTTTCAAACAGTCATCTCCTTCCTCTTTCCCACACTAGTCTGGCTGTGTTAGAATGACAGCTTGCCTGCCCCTAGGGAAATTAAACTGTCGATCCTAATCCTGTAGAGCTGTAAGAGGGCACTTCTCCACCAGCTCTCTCCCTGATGTTGTCTACACAGTTGGAATCTCTTCTCAGAAAAGAGAGAAGAGCAATCAATAGTGTCTCTTGAAGAAGATGCCATCACCAGCACGGTAGCACTTAACCACTGCAGTGAACCACATGCTTCTGATTAAGATGCCTGGCCAGGGGCCGATTGATTTGTCTGTCTGCACAGCATACTAACCATGAGTCTTAAACTCATCAGCTTCCCTGCCCTGTCGCCCTCCTCCTTCCTCACACTTCTCCTCCTCAGAAAGGAGGGAGCATATTGGTGAACACGGTGCTTGAATCCACAGACTGGCAGAAGAAATGCTGGTAGCTGATCGCACTCTGTGAACTCAGCTACTGAAGTAATGAAGTGTATGGCTACAACTCCTGGAGACACATAAGGAAGAGATAAAAATGGCCTGTTAGATTACGCTTAGCCCATCTCCCTGGAGACTAGTACAAAACAGTGTATTCTTTAAGGGCTGTGTTCAGTCCACTTTAAAGTGACTAGAGTAATTCCTCAGGAGACTATTCCAGAGCCTAGCAGGCTCCTCTGTTGGTAACAACAAGTAAGTTTTTTTCCTCTCAGTGCTATTCAATTTAATCTTTTCTGAGTTTTCATGGTGTCATTATTCCCTTAAGATCCACTTCATTGGAGTACTCAAAGTCACTCCTTTCTTACACTCCTTGCTGGTGTTTGCAGTCTTAGACGTTTGCCACAGGAATGATTGTTATTGCCATTAGCTATTTTTGAAACACTGCCACTGTATCATGAGCACTACACAAATATAATCTCTAAGGATGCTCTTTAACTCAGCAATTTCAAGAAGAAATAGAAATAGGAAGGAAGGGGAGGTTAGGAAAAGCAGTAAGATAGAAAGGCTGGAGATACACTACTGAAGAGCAGAGCCTGTTGAGGAATCTGGCGTGGCAAAGATGCTGTTTAGTTCTGGGAGGATATTTCCATGCTGGCATGGAAAAAGGTCCAGAAGGGCTTTATTCTTTTATTATACTGAATCAGTTTCTGTCACAGCCTTACATCAAGATGCTAATCCCTCTTAAAAAGTTAGTGCACACAATTTAGTTATGGCCTTGCCTTAGAACCAAGCAAAGTAAACTATTGCCCAGAGTAACCATGAAGCAGACGAAGGATCAAACAGCTGTTCTTCTTGTTTTGCCCAGCCTGGCTCCTGCTGCTGCCATCATCAATTAGGAAAATTTAAGGATATAGGAACAGTAGTTTTGGAGCAGCAGTCAATACAAGATTGATTACCACCATCAATCACTCATAGGAACAGCAAACCTGACTCGTCACAGCTGTCTTCCCAGCACAGCACAGCAGTTTCATTTTTTCTGCCTCCCCCTCTTTTTCTCATGATAGCAGCAGTTCAGCCACAACTTTATGCCAATCCTTCATCCTTCTAGGAGACACAACTTAGTTTTGATGGTATGTTGAGAGCCCCAAAGCATCCTTGCTTTCAAATATTCCTCTATCCTTCCAAACTTCCTCAAATTTGATCACATATCCCTGATAGCAAAAAAGAAACACAGTACTTCATTGTAGACACTTCTATGCCATAGACAGTTCATCCCCATGCAAACAGCCACTGCACCACTTAAAACTAACCAAAGTTCTCAGAAAAGTGCTTAAACAAGACCTAGGTTACAGGTGTCTAGTCTGCTGTCCCCTCTGTTCCTTCACAAGATGGCTCCGCATGTGTGTTTCTAAATCTTTCTGCAGTATGACTCTCGGATGCAACTTCAGATGTAACTTACTACTAGCCATATTTTTTGGCAGGGATTTGCATCTCTCAGAGAATGTGTCTGATTCCTTCCTACTATACACGTCAGATTCTTTTCCTTCTTACAGGATAACTCTGTGCATGTTTCTGCTTGCATGGCAGTGACACAACCATCTAGGGAACTGATGGCTTCTCTGGAAGCTCCTTTTAAATCCATCTGGTGTCCCATGTTTAGTAAATGCCTTTGTGCTTGGTCATCTTACCTGCCTAGCAAATCTTGCTCTTCTGGTTCAAGAGAACTGAAAGCGATGAACATGGTCTACATGCCACCCCTCTCTCCTTTTTCCTTCAGCTTGAATTTTTTTCTTCCTTGCCTTAGTAGTCTCTCAAAAAAATGCAGAGGTATGGGCTTTTTGACTGTCAATATCTGGACTTATGTTAATTCTCTGTGTTGGCAGTACTTGCAGATTCCAATAAAAAGCTGTTTTATTCCACTTCTTAGATCAGCAACGTATGTCTCGTGTAAAACCAAGTTAGTGCAGCACTTCACTTGACACTAGCTCTCTCCAAATTAACACATTACTGTTCATTATTACCCTTTACACTTCAATACAGAGTTCCATAGGGCTCAGCTCATACATACAGTTAATTCATATTTGAAATAGTTTTTTTCAGCAATTAGGGAAAACACAAAGGAAAATAATGCCACTGATTTCTGCAAGCCATAATATGAACTAAATCCACAGGCAGGATACATCTCTATAGGCAGTACTGTTGGAATATTAAAAAACAGCCTATATAATTATACCCTTGGGAGCCGTCCCATATCCAACTACCAGGTGGCAATTTCATCCCATTATATGTTCCATTAAGTAGGCAATGGCCTAAATGGTGTGGAAAGATGAATGTGTTTTCAGTCGATGTAGTCTGTAGAAGGACTGAGATATTTCTGTGGCAGGCAGGAAAAATGGCTTTTCAGCAGAGAGGAGAGCTAATGTCTTCACATAAGTGGGATAGTTTTCTGTCTTTTATTTGTGGCTATTCTAGTGTTCACCAGCAATCAGAGAAAATCTCTAGCTTCTCACCTGAGAACTAGCATTTACATAAAACTTGTCAATCATAAGGGAAGTCCTGACCTCACTGAAGTTAAAAGGAACTTATCTGCCATTCAGTCAGGGGTTTTGATCTATAAGGGAACATGAAGAGAAAACAATTCTCAAGAAACTAAACTAAGTCCCTTACCAGCCCTTTCTCAAATGGAATCAAACCTGACTTTTTCTGTATTACATGGGTTATGAAATGTTTTCTTGGCCTTCAACATTTTCTTTGCAAACAGCATATTCCCTGAAGTCTGTGGTATCTCTCCTCAATCCCAGCGATGTTTGTCTTCATCACTTCTCCTCAGTAGATCTCTTAGATCTGGGGCTGAGTAAGAAAGAGAATATATCTCCTTTGCAAGCCACGACAAGGAGTGACTCTTTCTTCCTCTGAATCATTCGTTCTTGGTCTTTACACGCAGCATAACAAAATAACTAATGACATATTTAAGCAAGCCCAAATGGCAGCAGTCAACTGTTCTGTACTGCAACATCTCACACCCAGCTCTGCTTTGAGCCCATTCCCAAAAGCAGACGGACATTACAAATCCAGAGACAAATTCAGCTTTGTTCTGAATTTGTTACTGTCCGTGAGTTAAGATGCTTAATATTACTAATGAGCTATATTTCCTATTTTGTTTATAAAGGGTACTGGCTATCAATCTACTTCTGAATTTTGAGTGTTTCATATTCAAAACTACATGGTTTTGATATCAAAAAGAAGGATGAGTCACATTTTATATACACCTATATACAAAGCTCTGCTTTTTATATAAAATATACAAATACTCTAAATCATTAATACTTAAATTAAAGCATTTATCTGATCTGACTGTGTTCAACTTCCAGCTTTAAATTCTCCAACTTCCTAGAAGGGAATAATTAATGTACCTATTTCGCAACAGTGTGGAAGTTCTGATAGAAATACCTCACACCTACAGACAAAAGGGTATAAGTTAACTCAGTTCTTTTGAAATCTCTTTTTCAAACAGGAAAAAGGATATATTCATGTGATGATACTATTTTCAAACCTTCAGCAATTACAGATGATTCATTCTGCATTTCCTGAAGTGCTCCTGGTCAAGTTTGTCAAGCAGAAAAGTTGTCTGGAAAGCTCTGCTCTGGTAGTGATTATGCATTTTCCAGTGGTGCTGAAATTGTCAGTATTTTAGAGATAGTAAGTCGTGAGGTTTATGTATTTCCCTTCACTGCAGATATGACTTGAGGATTCAGTTCTTCTAATGCATAAACCAACACTGTAGAAAGCCAGCTTGGGAGGAAGTCTCTTATCCCCTTATTATGTTGCTCCCATATTTGAAGTCTGAACCCATTGTGTATGACAAACAACTGGGAGCATAAAGGGAATTATTCTTCCAACTCCATTATCACAGAATATTGTTATACCAGAACAGATTAGTTTCATTTTGCTTTGGTAAGGTGATCAACAAGCTTAACCTTTGTTTGAAACCTCTAGGGCTTTAACAAAACAAGCACTATGCTGACAGCAGAAAGACCTTGTCAATGCATCCTTCCAGTGGGGCTATTACCCCAGTGCAGACTGAGCATGCCCTTCCCTAGGAGAAACCCAGCAGATCGACAAGAATACTTGCCATTTCTTTAAAACAACTGTACCTTTTCTGAAAAGTAAACTTAAGATGATTAAACCTGCGTTGTGTTTAGGTGGCAAGGTTTTGGTAGTGGGGGGGACCTCTGTGAGAAGACACCAGACACTGCCCCCATGTTGGACAGAGCTGGGGGAGAAGGTGGTTTTAGTTCTGTCTCTGTTTCTCACTATCCTATTCTATTTTTAACTGGCAGTAAAGTAAATTAATCTTCCCCAAGTGTTTTCAAGCCAGTAGGATGCCAGCTTGGACTGTCATTTCAGAAGCTCCAGTCACACTGTCAGCAGGCCCACAGAGCCTCCGTAGATATTGTTGCTCAATTAAAACCATGATACCCTGGTGACTCAATTTTTGACTAGCCCACTTGTAAAGTTACCTTCACTTGACATGCAGCAACCCCCTGAATGATGAGCAGCATCATGGCTCTAGAAGGACATGCCAACCTGACAGCCCAGACAGAGCTGGGAGAAAGCGAATATGAAATTACCCCATAGTAAAGCACCTTCGGTATAAATGAGTGACCTAGCAGTTGGTCAGTGTCAACTGCAAATATTATCCACTTCCCTTTTCTCAAAAGCCATGAAGAATCTACAGGTGCTCTTAAATCTGCTTGGGAACACGTAGGCTTGCTTGCAGCCGTTGTCAGCCATCTCATGAACCAAGATTGTTGAAAGCATTTGGCAACCAGGCCAGTAATTGAGAAAACTTACTCTTGAGATAGCTGCTTAAAACAGTTGTTACTAGATTCATGGAAAATTATGCCTTTAGCAAGAACTGCATTATAAATCCCTTCAGCTTCAGACAGATGATTTTCATTTTTTCACACTGGTGGTATATCAGTGGAAAGCAACAACTTCCATGTTCCACAGATCTGACACTGAGAGCTGTACAAAAGAACATATGCAGCTGGTGCAGCTGGCGAGTAAATAAAGGGAAGATCAGGCCGTGTTCATTAATTTGGAAGAGTTTGCCAAAGGATATATTGTGTTTGTCTTGTCTCCTGATCAGATGTGTGCACTATTCACTTATTAAAATGGGGAACTTTAAAGTAGAAACAAACTTCTCAAGAACATAATCATTCTCTGCTTAATGTTGCTGTGTATGAAGTTTTTAACACTGGTATAGAGAAGAAAATACTTTTTGACTACATGTAAAAATGAACTCCCACCCGCCAGAAACTTCACAGGCAAATTCTAATGCATAAGTCCTAATTTCAAAATGGTTTTCATTCCCAGTGACATCCTGCTTTTCCTCCAACCCTGTTCTCAGTATTACATTTTCTAGAAAGACTATGAAATGCTTATACAGGAATACCCCGAGAAATATGAAGTATTTCAGCCTAGAGTTCAAAAACTTCTCTGTTGTTTGAAGTAATGGCTGTACATTTTTCCTACCTCACAGAAAGAAGGTTTGTCTTCTGAATACATTTTGAAAGCATATTGTGATCATTTAGTAAGAAAAAAGTAATGGTGAGGCCAGTCATAAATACACACAAAATATATATTACAGACGTAGAAAATCTATGTGTACTAAATACATATACTATATACACTTCATATGCTATATATACACTACATGCTATAGAGAGTTTTTGACAGTCTGGGTCATTTCAAAACCTATTTCAACAAATCCACTCGTGCTTTTGCAAGTACCACATTTCTTAATAAAATTACTCTGCTGCAGTCTTGTTTTATTTTTAGATGCTTACACGTACACTCTGTAACAACTGAGAACATGCTAAGGAAAGACGGGAAGGTTTATAAAAATACTAAAATCATTATAAAAGAAAAAGAAAAAAACAACAACCAAAAGACAATTATTTTAACCAATTTCCACCTTTTAGCTATTATATTTGAGAATGATAGTATGCAGTTGATGTTTCAGGTGTTCTCATATGACCCTCTCAGTATATCTGTGTGTAGCAGATGAGCTCTCTGGGCAGACCAGTGCTTTCACACAAATATCCCCATGCTTCATAAAAGCATCCCCAGAATTAGGTGAGTTTTAATGACACAGACTAGAGCCTGGAGGGCACAACAAACTAAATTGCGCATATTATAACCATTAAAAAGAGAGCTCTTTATTATCCAGAATTTAAATGTGTCTGCTGGTGCATCTTCCTGAACAGACATTTCTTCCTTAAATGTGTTTCACGCAATACAAGGCCTTCTAACTTACAAGGCAGGTACTGAATTTGTTACGGATGTCTATTTTCTGCCTGTTTTAGAAGATACATATCAACTTTTCCTTTGTCCACATCATCCCGTCAGAAATTTCTGAAGCATAAAGAAGCAAGTTGTAGCTTTCTCAAATTCATTTAAATGTAGTCTTTAGAAAATAACATTCACCTCCACAGCCAGGACCTGAGCTGCTGCAGTTCTGTTTTCCACCTTTGCAAGAAAAGTCCCTCATTCCCTCTCTTCTGACTGAACACACTGATTTTACTGTCTCGGATTAAAACAGCAGAAAATACAGTAAAATTTAGTAACAGTCTGACTTACATATTTTCCCCAACTGTTTCACTGCCATTGCTTCTTTTAAGAGAGAGCTTTCTATTCCTCAGAATTTTAATGGGGTTTTTACCCCTTTTTAAGGACTCCCAATTTTGAGTCCCATCCAAAGAATGTCTCCTGTTACAATGTTACAGGATATTTCTGAAATGGTTGCTATTCAACCTTGTGAGACCAAGTGCGTGTAGCTTTCTCTGTTGGGGAGAAAAGACTGGATGAGTTGCTTTAGAAAGGGTTTATTTCTTTTCACACAGCTGGACATGTTCTCCTTCAGCAGGCTCAGGCTTTAAAAGAGTCTGTTCCTACAGCTTCATTTTATACCCAGCAGCAGCTCTTTTCAATATATAGAAGACTAGCCAATCTGACGGAAGAGCTCTACTCTTAATTTAAAAGCTTCTGGTATAAGAACATCCAAATCCATAAGTTTTTTGGGAAAGTCTTCAAATTTTTCTAGAAAGAATTAAATGGTACCAGTTTCCTTGTAGCTGTAACTTGCATGTTACCCCAGGAGGTTTTAAAAACAAAGATATAGTTTGTGTTTAAATTAATGTTAAATATTGCTTTCTATCTTTCTTTCTTAGTTTTTTTCTCCCTGGGACCATGTTCTGGGCTACCCACCTACTATTCAGTTGCCTGTGATGTAGATTTTCCCCGTGTCATTAATGTCACAAGCAGACCACATCAAATAATCTACAATAACTCATATTTATTTCATGGATGGAGAACAGCTAGCTAATCAAAACAAAATATAAGCCATCTACAGTATTAATAAAAGGATATTTATAAAACAAGTCTTTACACAGAGGTTGCCAACTATTATAATAGTCTATTCTGTTCTCACACCTAACAATGTTCACTTGGCATTATTCAGTACTGTTTTCATAGAACAACTTTTACCGAAGTTGGTGGTCCCTGTAAAATTTCAGGAAAAGGGGTATTTCCATCATACGCCAATTTCTAAAAGCCATCAGACCGCAATTTATCTTTTTGGGTTTAAGCCTCTAATTATTAATATTGCTGAGCTAAGGATTTTTCTTGAAGTGTTTTTGTTTCTGTTGCCTGGTAGTGTTCTTCCTAAAAATTGGCACCTGCAGTGGCTCTCTAGCTTTTTTTAAGGTTGTTTCCCTTAAAAGCTGCACCATAATCTGAGACTGAATTGTTCAAAACTGCCAAAATTTATTTTTCCTGATTCAGATTAAGCCTTTTGCTTTGTACACATGCCTCTCTACCTGACATTTACCCATACTTTTTTGGTCCTGCTGACACACAAATCATGATGTGCTGATTTTCTGGGATCTCATTTATGAGTTCCCTTAAATAATTACCCAATGGATGGTTCAAGTCTCCCTTATGTTTCATGAATATCGCATCACCTGTCAAGGTATTGGCAATGATCTTGCATTCCTATAAAAAAATGCTAAGTGATTGTAAGCAGGGGTGAAATGGGCTATGAAAATGTTTTTATTACTAATGTGTAACTGTCTTTGACATGCTTCAAAGGCAGGCAAACCATTTCATCACATCTACAATTGTATAATGAACCCTGGTAATTACTGAGAACACTAAAGGCATTTACTGGGATCAATGACAGTCCTAAAAAAGGAAAGGTTAATTCTTTGGCCACATCTACTACATGAAGAATTTTAGAATAATTTAGTAATCTGGTATTTAGTGGGGCTCACTGATTAAATTGTTTGATTAAATTCATCTGCCATTCTGACTATGCAAGCGGAAAGAGATGCAGCACATGTTAATGCTGTCAATTCCCAAAATAACTGAGGGGAAAGAATATGTCATAAAAAGTTATGGGATGTCCAATATAATATTCCCTGGTTTTGCTTACAAAAAGGAATGGAGTATCAAAAAAATAGGAATAGATCACTAGCTTTAACTCTGTAGCACAAAAGGATATAGTTACCCCTCTTTGCAGACAGCACATAACTGGGCACTAAGGATTGTGACAGACACGTCTTTTTTAGAGAAATCCCCAGTCTCTCACCCGAATTCAAGCTGTTCTGTTCTGCTTGTGCTCCCAGTGAGTTCTACTGGCACATTCTCATCTTTTGAGATAATTGGCCTTTTTCTGTATCTTGTAATAAAGAAAAGCATTATCCCACATCCCTTTAAAGTTTTCACTCTGTTTTAGAGTAAGAGATGCCACCATGGAAAAAATATTAAATTAAAATTCTGTGGCTTTCCTGTCTATTTACAGCATGACCATCTAAAAAGAAGGACTTGCTTTCAATTCCTCACCCTGAAACTCATAACAGATCTTAATTTCTTTTTTGCCTGCAATACACAGTAGCCACTGAATAGATGGAGATGAGTACCTGTCTGCTATTACTGCTTGGAGGAGGAAGTACTGTGATGCTCTAAGAACATAAAGCTGTAAATAGCTGTGAACACAGATGCCTGGGTCATGCACTGAAAAGGATTATGATGTTGTCTTGACGATATAAATTTCCAGTCTCTTCTTTTTACCGAGTACTTATATACTAAAAGGCCAGTTCTTTTGTAAGTCAGAAGTCTTACTTCAACACATTCAAGAAATTCCCCTTTTTCTCCCCAGCACATTGATGTTTCGGATTCTTTATAGCATCTCTGTAGACATGTCTCTGTAGCACCTCAGATACTTTCCAAGTAGACTGATATCAGCTCCACAGTACCTCAGACTGGGTAAATGACCAACCTAACACTGATTATTTTTTTCATTTCAGTCATTCATACACAGTAACAACCCATTTACTTCTGAAGTCCCAGCAGTGAAACCTCAGTAGTGAAACCTCAGCAAAGGCTCACGGGTGGAATTCAGAGTTTGTAAACAGAGCACTTTTAGAAGCTGTACTTCTCTGCATGCTAGATCTTCTGACAGGTGAAATCCTTCAGCAGCTTTCCATCAACGAAGCAGCCAGGTGAACTTTGACAGCATGAACCTATGAGGGTGTACATCTCAAGAGCTGCAGATCCATGAAGGTCTTCATAAAGACCAAAATGTGTTGCCTGTCTACTGCACACAACCAAGTCATCGAGAATATTCTTTTCTACTGAAGTGCATCAAAGAATCCATCCTCATGAGCTACCAGTGTTCATAACGCTTCCCTTCACAGGTAGGACTGCTTGCTCCATAAGAAAAATGACAAAACTTTTAATCTGGTTATCAGATACTTAAACTCCTGTGTGTAACCTAAACAAACTAGACGGGGCATGTGTGAAGCAGTTCTCAATGCTTGCGTGTGCATGTTCAAACAGATGGCACTGGACTCTGCACATGTAGTTACAGCTGCACAGTTTTGTGTGTCTGGTATGACTTTTGAGCTCATTTTACTCCAAACAATTTTTTTTCTCATCTGGACCTCTAGAATCAAGGTTATCAGGTACCTAACTAAAACAAGTCTTAGGGTATAAAAAGATTCCCCTTCTACAGAACCATTGGTGTATTTGATCTGAGAATATTTTCTAAATGCAGTTATAGTGCTAATTGTTCTCTTTTTTTGTCTGACTACTCGAGTGTCTCCTGCAGCTTTTTTGCTGCTGCTTCTATTTCTGCATCCATGGGGACCCCAACAGAAAGGGACAGGATAGCACAGAAAGCACAGGTCACTAAAAATGTTATTTGGATCTGCTATATGCTACCTCTCTTTGTGCATGAACATGCTAGAGGGGACAAGATTTACATCTATGAAACATCAACTACAGAGAGATGTAATTTCCTTTTGAGTTGAATTCCTTTATTCTGTTCAAGCAACTTAGTGATCCAACGGAAGAAATCCATGTCAGAAAATCCCTTCATTTATTTTCAATGAAAAGGTCAGACAAACTATCAAACAGTATATACCACTGTAGAAAATAACCTTGCAATCATTCATTTCACTAACAAATTGCTGTATCATTATGTCTAGGGCTTCAGAAAGCAGTTGGCTCAGTACGTGCCTCATACCAACAAAGCCAAATCCTTCCAAATAGATCCCACCTCCTGCCCCAAATCACACTGTCGTGATGAGAAGCCAGATCTTCCCTGTGGAAAAGACCCCTCTCCATCCCTACCCTCTTCAGCAGGCTCTTTGCCATTACTAGCAACTAGGAAGACATTGGTTTTTGGAGGGATTTTTAGAGCATTCTCTCCTCAGCTTCCCCCAGGACATGTTATGCTCACATGTCATCTTCAGAGCCTTTCCTATTGTGGGGTGGGGTTTTTTTTGGTCAACAAATACCCCTTAGCTTTTCTCACCCTCTCAGACAAGCTCCTACTCTTTTGTTTTTTTCTAGAAAAGAGTTCGTCTCCTGAGGCCCTCACCAACAGTATTTACTCTGTTTAAAAGATGAATCATGTCAATCTGAAGCTTCTAGACTTGCTGGTGTTTAACACATTCCATTGTATACCTACCTGCAGTTAGTATTTTGCCTAGAATGTTCTGTTTCGGTTCCTGTCCTTTGCCCATATTTAGCATATCTTTTGCACAAAGCACAAGCTGTACAGTCTGGTTTGCAGAGGCTTTAATCCTATTATGAATAAGGTTCAATGGCCCTGATCATTTCTTCTTTTTTCTTCAAATTCTTATCAGGGTATGTCTCAACAAATATTACAGCAAATATCATGCTGCATATAACCTTTATTTAGCAGTAGAACCTAAGCTGGGAGTCCTGGGAATCTTATCCTCAGCCCTGAAATGTATGCTTAGAAAGTGGAAATCCTGAAAAACTTAGCACACATATGCAAAAATATCTACTTCTTATCGAGTTGTGAGTATCTTAAAAATGAAAGCCTGAAATTAAGTACATCTACAATATATTTACTTCAGCTTTTTTATACGTTTGTCCACAAAACTTGAGACTTTTCACTTTCTGAGGTCTCTTTCTATTTCTTTCCAGCTGCTCAGCTCCCTGAGGGGGGGTCTGGTTTTGCCAGAACTGTTATTACTGCACTTTTATTACATAACTAAAATAGATTTGTAAACTGGAAGATGTACAATATGGTTAGAGTTTTTCTTGAATATGTATTGATTTTATAACATTCAGAACTAACTGAGATAAAATAGCAGAGAAAATAAAACAATAAAATGTAGTATTAGCACACAGGTTACACACACGCAACCTCCATCACAGACTCTCCTGCAGGTTTTTAGAAATTTTTCTTTCTGCTCTGGTCTTAGTCACAGGTGGTCCCTGGCATTCCAGAAAAACCTCTGTGTTTTTTGATTAATGAGCAAATAAAATGTTAGTATGGAGTCTTATATGAGAAATATAACAAATGACACCAATACTTCCAAGGTGCATACTTTTCTGGAGAAAAGTATTACAAAGTATTAATTGTAGTATTGCTAAGGGCAATCTTACCTTGCCTCATGAATTACTTAAGGATTCCAGTATTCCACTGTTACAGAGAAAAGCCTTAAAGCAAGATAGAAGCACTCATTAGTGAAGGTAGGTATATACAATTTTTCTATCCAAACACACATAAATGTAACAGTAAAAGCCGTTATAACCAGTACTGCAGTTTTGCAGCAGTCAGTTTGGGGGATTTTCAGACAAAAGAAAATACATAAATTTAAAGGAGGAGTTTTCCTATCCTGCAGCAGGAAGGTTACTTTGAATCAAGACACAGTGTAGTGTGAAAATGTGAAAAGTCCCAGAAATCTTCTGTGAACTGATGGTGGAGATGACCACCATCCCCCATCACCTCTGCAAGCATATTTTACTATGAAACTCACAACTTTTTTTCTTTGTAATAGCAAATACATTTCTCAAAATATATGGTTCTATACTTGAAGGATATTTCTGTGTTACTCTGAAATGCAGAAGAATAATTTAGGGTTTTTTTCTTCCAGCTAAGGACTAGAAATGTAACGTCTTGAAAAAGAGAACAGAGACTCTTCCAGAATCTCTAGTAGAAGAAAATACCTTCATCTATAGTTGTAATCTCAATATATTTGTGGCAGAAGTAGTAATAGTTGAGTGCTCCCTGAAAATTAATATTATTAGATAGAAGAAGTTGTTACCTCATGATTCTCTATGTGCTCCAAACTCACATTCAGAGCATCTTTTGTCTCCTCGTGAAATATTACAGGTGGTTTTTTTGTCTGTTTCTTTATGTTTTATACCATTTTGAAACTTCAGAGTCACAAGACTATGCCCTAAGAAATAGCTTTGCCCTGCATCCCCTGTGTGCATGTCCGTGTGTATGTGTGTCTTTGCATGAAGAGGCATCATTACGATACATAGCTTCTTCCACATTTCACCGAATCCCTCTGGTTGGAAGGGACCTCAGGAGGTCTTCAGGAGGTCTTCAGCCCAGCCTCCTCATCAAAGCAAGGTTAACACTGTTGGGGTCTGAAAACAATGTGCTTGCACTCTCCCCTTTTCAGTCGTTGTAAGGCTTCAACTTGGGGTGGCTTCTGAAAACTTGAACTAAAATGGGCACTGTTAGGCATGGGAATCAAATCCATGCAGATTCACATCTAGCACAGTTTAAATGCTATGCCTTTACTACTTGGCTACCTGGTATATGACTTTTTAAATTTAATTTGATATACCTAATACTTACACAGACAGGAACCAATTACAAAAGGACAAATATGTGTTTTCAGCTTATTTTATCACAGAAGTTAAATTTCATTACACGAGTCATATATTTGCTTCTTTAGCACCTCTAGTTTTTTCTTTCAAATAAATGCTTTTCAAAGAAGTCGTTTATAATCTCTGTTACAAAGAATGAATTCTTCATACTGTGTTAAGGGTTCATCAGTCTGCTCAATTGCGTTAATTAAAAATCATGATGTAAGACTTCAAATTCTTCCATGGCTTTTAAGGAAGCACCACGGCAGGTTTTTTTTAACTAAACAAAGAGTCTATCACAAACAAAGAGCCATATCCCAGAGCTAAAATAACATTAAGAACAGTTTCCAGGTGTAGTTCAGCACAGGAAAACCGTAGTATTTGTTCCAGGTTTTCTTGGTGATGTAAAAGGCATGCAACCAGAAATCTACTGGCCCAGGGAATCTGTCCCACAATCATTAAGACACAGTTAAACAAGGTGTGTGTGTGACAAGGGTTTTCTGAAAATATTTCATAGCTAGGAAATGCAAACATCCTATAGCTTTGGAAGTACTTGAAATGGACTTTGTTCCCTGTCCTGGGTGCAACAGACATTGTTGTGTGAATCTTTAGGAAACATAGCAATTGAGAGCCTCTCAATCTCTAATATAACTACTCTAACTTCAAATGTTATCTGCACTTCACAGGTTGGCCGGGTGCAAAGGCATATAGTAATTTGCCTAATGAAGCAGCTCAACAGAGAGTTGAAACCAGATCTCCTAAGTCATAGATCTGACTTCCTTTCTCACTCTCATGGTAGGTTTTATAATTTCACTGCCACGCTAAACCACACATGTATCTTTGACATCTGAACGTATCAACCGTTCCACTTGGCCTAATAATCAGGATGTACTCAAGGAACTATTTGGTGCATGCATTTGTCATTAGCACCTGCGTTTTTGTCCATCTGTATAGCATGCTCCCTGTAGGTTCACTGTGGAAAAGTTCCCCATCTTTCTCCTCCTTCCCCTGCTTTTGGTTAGCAAAATGATCACTGTAGGTAATCTGACAGCTGATGACTAATGCAGGGAAGGGCAGCTTGTCTTTCACAGACCTGTAGCTAATAAATCCACTTAGGCTTTCCCCCTTGCTTTGACCAATCAGTTTAAAATTCATGAGCTTGAGCCATACCACTTCTGAGGGCAGTCTCAGCCCAAATTAAAAAAACATCCATCCCCAGCCAAAAAGAGAAAGTCCACTCAAAGTCACAGTCTCTACAGTGACCAAAGCACAGGGTTGTCTTATTACGCCACCAGCACAAAGGGAGTTGATGGGGCCAACACAAAGTCATATTGTCCTATTTTCCCTGTCTCCGTAAGCTTTAATGTAAGCCTCATTGCAAGCTTCAGCGGTAGAAGGCATTTAGCATAAGCTACTAATGTTCATAAAGTTCTCCAAAGTCCAAACATTGCATTTCTTTCCATGGCATGTGAGGGTTTCAGACCTCAAGACAATAGGTGGAATAAGTAGGGCAGAGTTGCTGTGACTGTGCAATCATTGCTGAGCCTTCTGCAGCATCTCTTTCCCCAGATCCTATTTAATTGAGACAAAGGTCATACTCTCATGTCAAATTAATGAAAGATAATACAGTTAGTTTTCCTTAGAGACATGTCACTTCTTAGCAGAAAGCTTCAGTGAAGCAATGGCTTGCCAGCTCCAGAGGATACAGTTCTCATCTTGTGTCTTTTAACTGTCAGTCACACCTACAGCACTCTTGAAACGAAGATGCAGTTGGATGGTTCACCTGGGTGAGCTCTTCATTCAAAACCCACATCAAGAGGAGACAGATTCATCCCAAGGACTCACAAAGGTCACAGATCTCATGCTGACTCCTGTCTGTCTCTCCATTTCATTCTTCAAACTAGGAACACTATTGCCACAAAAGAGCTAATGAACCTGAGTCCATGGTTCTTGTCTCCTGCCTCTCTTTATCCAGTAAGAAAGGGGGCTAGGGGCAGGGATTCCTGCTTTCTGGGTCTATGTGGACACAATCAAGTAATGAACTGCAAGCAGAAATCAGTTCAGTATTGACTCTTCCTACCTCCCGCTGGACTTGTCCCTGGGATACGTAACCAACACAGATGTTAACAGGAGGAAAACTTGCTTGGAGTGAAAGACAGCATAAGAAGCTCTCGTTCAATGCCTTGGCAAGGCTGGGGACAGAAGGGCTCTCACCACATCCTGCTTGTCTTTAGACAGATGTAGCTACTTGTCATTTCCCATGAAAACTACCCTGAAAGCAGTATCTGAAGGGCCTTGTAACAAGCTTTTTGCAAAGTGCAGCTCTCCCTGTATCCCTTGCTTCCAGTCAAAGGTCCTAATTCTTGCACCTGATTTCCCTTCCCACTGAGAGTGCTGTGCCTCTCACATGCTGCCATACATTTAAAACATCGTTCTGGAGCTCGTCTCCCAACCTGCTTCTCTCTCTCCTCCACCAGACTCTTCTTGAACTGATCTCTTGTCAAGTGTCTTGTCTTATATTTGTCTTCCCTTATCCTAAAATACAAGCTCCTTGGGGCAGGTAACATGTCTCTTTCTATGTGTCTAAAATGTGTACGATTTGATCTCGCTCTATAAATGTTTTAGCATAGCAATAGTACCCGAGGATGCTTGCACATCTCAAGTGTCAGGCCAAATAAAAGATGAACATTTTACACTCTAAATATTAGCTGGTAGATTCTTCTATTTGTAGCATAATTGAAAGGCATTCTTGTAATTGGCTAGCAAAGCCACCAAAGTTTCAGCACAGGCCTTGCAAAATGAAAATGAATGAAGCAGCTATGGAAATAACATCTTAATAAGAATAATGAAATTCAAATCCCTAGTGCAAGTACAGTGTATAATCCATTATGTGAACATTAGATGAGATATAAATACCTCAAGGATATAAGATTATTGATCTGACATAAGTCATCTGGTTTTGTAACCACAAAACGACAAACAACGGGCATCTAGACACTGCACGGTGCCTAACTACAGCTTTTTCATGGAGGGTGAGAAGAGAATTTAACAACCTGCACTGTCAGGCAAGGTCTTACACTATTTTGGGTGTGGCTTTGTTGCTGGGGTTTTTTTCTACCTGTTAACCTAGATAGTACTGCCAGGGCCCGAATCAATTTTTAATTAATTCCCTGGATCTGAAGCTTAGTGGATTGAAGGTTCAATTCCCAGTCCAGCCACAGTATTAACCTCTTTATAACTCAGTTGCTTGCTTGTGAGATGAAGCAATAAAGCTTCCCTTTACCACACACACGCAGAGGAGATACTTGCTAATTTTCATTATATGTTAAAACACTGCATCGGTGCTGGGTACTGATGTATTCAGACAGCTAGAAAACCTCAAAGACAGTGAAAAAGGAAGCATCAAGGCTGGATTGCAGAGCATGGGAGCTGAGGAAGGGTTGACTCCTGGAAAAGGTTACTCCTCCCAGGGAACTCAGCTGAAAAAAGCTGGTAGTTTTTAGTAGATCGTCTATTAGTTCTAGAAATTCCCTGTTTCTCATTGATTTTGAAGTGAAAACAATGATGGTTAACAAGTCTCCTAATCCCTCCCTGTTCAGCTAGAGAGAAATTCTCAGCCAAGAGCAAGTTATTATGACAAAATGACCTATCCTGATGTTTGTATCATGCCTATTTCTGTCGTGGTCCAGCACCTTATGAACCAGTATCAAGCAGGGAGGAGCTCAACAGCAAGGCAGCACAGGCAGCCGAGAATTCAAAGGGTGGCAAAAGCCAGAGACTGTTTATCTCTCTTTACAAAACTTCCAGTGCCTCCCTAATGCACCAGAAAAGGCACAGCAGGTCTCACACTGGGCAGATCTCCCTGGTTTCACCCAAATCATCCAACAGTGGATGGTAGCGAGGACATTTTGCAGCAAAACATGTTTCAGTTATGGATACTTAATGCTCATGATTTAATGACACACCATGGTCAGTGTAGCTAAGTTAAAGGGACAGCAAGAAATACAATTCCCTTACCGTGAATTCACCATACCCAGCTTTTAGCCTGAACCAGATGTGCTGGTAGTAGCTGTAACACATGCACCAACACTGTGTCCTCAGTGCAGGCACTGCATTTCCAGCCATTGAGCATAGCTGGGGAAAAAAGTATCTCTTGCTTAACCCGAATAGACATGTAACTTCATTACAGAGGGCACATGACTATGCGTTCTCAGTCCAACCATGCCATAATTTACCTCACAAGATTTTGGCAGATTTCTGTCTTGTTTGGGCCTTGTAGCAAGTCAGTAAAAGGCTCCTGATTAGAAAGGACTTTTGTCATGCACACAGCAAAAGACTACAGGACAGCTAGGATAATTCACTGAACTTGGATAACAGTGTACAAGTGAGACCTTTCAGATAAATACAGATGGGAATACTTAGCTGAAAGTAATGTCATAATCTACAATAATCATTAATGTAAAACCCAAAATCCACAGTCTTACTTCCTTGCTCAGCAGTAACTAAACCCTTTGATCTCAAGGGCTGAGTCTCCTTTACTCATCCTTACCAGCAGATTTCTAGCCATAAAGTGATTACAGGAATGAATGAATTCTTTGGAAGGAAAAATTGCACTAAGTTACACAGGTTGCTCTAAAGACTTAAAGAGAACAAAGGGAATATTTTATTTTCTTGAAGTCTTTCTAACTTTACTCCAAGCCTCAGCAGTTGTGCAATATCCTTCCACAATGACTGGAGAAGTACCTGACATTACAAGAAGGCTAAAGTGGGGTCTGCTTTTGGACACGCATCCTGATGTTTCTGGTTGCCTGATCTACTGCTTTCCAACACAAATGTTACCCAGGTGATCCCTCTCCATCTCTTGCAGAACGCCTCTTTATGCTGTGCATTTTAGGCCATCCCCACTTAAGCCATGCGCACTTTATACAGATTCCATTAATGTCTGAGTCATTACATTTGTTCAGCAGTTAATGGGAAATATTAAGTGTACTGGAATAAATAAAGCTAAGTGGAAGAGGCCTTAATGTTTAGCTTTCCGTAACCTCTCTTGTCCAGCTGCAAGCCCTCACTTTTCACATGTTACTGTCTACAGATACTCTAGAGAACAAACTGCAGGGAAGGAAGGCTTGAATAGCAAGACACCAGGGGCACTACTCCAGGGTGGCTACAGGTTACTCCCAGCTACCCGTGTCAGCAGTAGCAGCGGTCATTTTCAGCCCTGCAATGTGGTGTGACTCTGAAGTGGCTTGCAGGCAACTAGTGTGACAAATGCCACAGCTTGGAAGCTCTTTTCGTATTCTAGAGATTATGGAGAGGTTGGAAAATTTGCGTTATTGTTCTTGGCTCTGTCACTGGGTTCTGTTGTGTGACCTTAAGGAATTTTTTTTTTTTTTTCTTCACATTTAACCTTAACCACCCCACCTCATTCCTTTTTCTGCCTTTTCCAATTAGATAGTTGCTACCCAAGTCAGATGCTACACCCTCTGCATATTTGAAAGCTTTCTGATCTAGTGGGGATCCTTTCTGGATAGAGATTGAAGCATCAGAAGGTATGAAATAGGAATATTCCTGTTTTTTAAAGTCTTTTAGGTACACCCTGTCTAAGCACCATGCAGGTGCAGTCTCAGTAGAGCTATTTGCCAGCTCCACTCCTGGCTGCTCCAAGATTTACTTTGCTGCTATATTACCCTCATATCTAATTAATACAATCTCAAGCAAGTGAGGCATTGGGAGGAATGAAGACTTCAGAATATATAATTGCCTTCAGGAGAAAAAGATTCCCTTGTGAATTCAGCTTTGTCTGGCGTAAATGTCATAGTATTTTCCTCTCATTCCCCTCACCCCGCCCTCAGCTTCTGAGGTCTGCAAACTGTTTGAATGAGCAGCACATGTTGACATGGCACCATGTTGGACCTGGTTTTGTATCTTTGCCTCATTCCCGTGAATGTTTTTCTGTCGTTGCTCCATCTGATACTTCTAAGGTATCAGATTCAAACAGTGGGGACACTTAAAACACCCTGAGTACCTTGCAGGAAAGACCAGAGAAGCTGGCACGCCCCCTTTGAATTCCAGTGTTTTGCCTCTCAATATAACAAATAATGAAAAGAGTTAAAACTGAACTGGGTTTTTTGTCATCCAGCATTCTTAGTGCAGATCACCAGAACAGTGGTGTAGCTGCTTGAAGTGCTTCCAGACTGATTCCTGTACTTCTACTGTTAAGTAGATATGGTTCATAACCAGCCGCTCTCTGGGTTGTTGAGGTCCATCTTGCACTTAGACAAATTATTGTCTGCATCCAGTCAATGGTAACATGACTCTGGTACCAGAATCTCAGTTCCTCAAACCATCTGTTTCTGCAGAAGGTGTTGCATGCTGGAATGTGCCACTATTCAATAACATGTCCATGACAGGGCACTTGCTCCAATTACACTATCAATGGTTGCTTCCCAGCTTGAAGCAGAGGGAATTGATACTGCTTTTAAATGTCCTGACCACAGAGGAACAGAGATTCTGTAAGATTTTTCTCCAAGCAGCCCAACCACTGGATATCCCCTGCAACAACTTAAATGGCTCCTTCAGCATCTGCTGTTTTGTATCAGTTATCCACCCTATTTTCATTTTGTTTCTTTCGACCTTAACAGAATTCTCAATTCCTGCTGCAGTTTGATTTAATCTTGTCTGAATGTGGGGAGGCAGTCAGAAACTTATACAGGCATCCACATAAAAATTCTCACCAGTAACTTCTGTAATGGCACAAATACTTTCCTTCTTCTATCAGAAATACATTGAAAAATATCACTGCTAGCTTAGCTGATCCTGACATTTGACTATAAGTTTACTTCAATAAGTTTCTTCTTGTTTCTGGTCATGTCTTCATCCTGAGGATATTCCAGTTAAAAATGTTACTCTAATGAATTCCTACAGATGTTGTTTCATAGGCAAACTTCTTACACTTTGTCATAGCTATTAATTAGATATCAACCAAGATTAGCTACAAGACCAATCTTTGAGGAAATCTGCTGTCTGCATCCAACATGTTAGTTCTTCTTCAGTTCAAATTCTGTTGCCATCATAAAACAGAAAAAGGAACACCCCACACCCTCTGTTACAAAAACCCAAAATCTAGATTAGAACAGCATGAGATATTTCATCCCATTTCCCACTTCTCTACACATATTTAATTATGCTTTCAGTTAATATTTTTACTAACAGGCTGTATCTATTACTCATACAGTGTTTTCCTCCATTTTAATTGCATTATTTTTTATCTTTTCTGGTATTTGACTTGAAACACAGGCTACAACTCTTCAACATATATTACTACAATCTCCCAACTACAGCATTTTATGCTCTAGAGTTTTGGTTTTAACCCACTGTAATCTTTTCAACTTTCATGTCTTCAACCTTACTAATCTTTTTCTGTACCCTTAATATCAACATCACCATCACTATTATTATCAAACAACTGTAGCAAAGAATTCTGTTTGGTTTGAAGTGTATCTAAATTACTGTCTCAATCTCATTCTCATTGAAGAAAGATTCAAGTTTTCTGTCTTCTCATTTTCTCTAAACACTTTAAGAACCCGTTGCTGCCCTGTGGAAGACCTAACACAGCTTGACTTCTTCAGTTCTGCTTTTTTCCTACATTTACCAGCTTGTTTTGCTGATTGATGCTTTTTTCATTCCTTATTTGCCGATATGTTTCACTTGTTTACTTGAATACACTTCAAATGCACACTTATCTATATTCTCATTTCTTCTCATCCTAATCTGTTCTCTGTTCCTTGACAAAGAATATCCCAAATTCAGCTCTAAAATACACCACAGAACAGTTGTGCTGATGTCCATGTTAGCTGACAACCAGGTCTGAGCCTTATTTTCCATGCCTGAAAATCAGAACCACTATTGCTTACACTACGAAGGCAGATTCTCTAGCCACCTACAGCAATCCCTACTTTGTGTAAAGGAAGAGGTAACCTAAGACAAGCAGGCTATTTTTTGTACTTCTGCAGCGAATGTAGCTCAGCATTTCCTGTGCAGATCTCAAGGATTTCCTCGATGCAGTTCTTGCTATCTAGGCAGACTCTGTCTTCCATCTTCTTTCCAGATTCAGTTATTCCTATGTCTCTCTCTTTTATACTTGTGTTTATCATTTTCTAAAGGTCTCTCGTGGGACATAGCAACATAGTCAAGTTTGTATTATACACCTATAAACCAACCTCAGATACTCCAAGGAATGTTCCAGACTTTTTGTGTATTTTAAAACATTTTTTAACCTTTTTCCCCTCTTAAATTGCTAAGCAGCAAGAAAACTCAATACTAGACACTGCCATAGAATCATAGAATGGTTTAGGTTGGAAGAGACCTTAAAGATCCCTACCATGGGCAGGTACACCTCCCACTAGATCAGGTTGCTCAAGGCCCCATCCAGCCTGGCCTTGAACACTTCCAGGGATGTTGCCTCCACAGCTTCCCTGGGCAACCTGTTCCAGTGTCTCACTACCCTCACAGTGAAGAATTTCTTCCTGAGATCTAATCTAAAACTCCCCTCTTCTAATTTGAAGCCATTAGCCCTCTTCCTATCACTACATGCCCTTGTAAAAAGTCCCTCTCCATCTTTCTTGTAGGCCCCCTTCAGATACTTGAAGGGCAATAAGGTCTCCCTGGAGCCTTCTCTTCTCCAGGCTGAACAACCCCAACTCTCTCAGCCTGTCTTCATAGGAGAGGTGCTCCAGCCCTCTGATCATCTTCGTGGCACTGCTTGGGACCCGCTCCAACAGGACAATCTTTTTAATTATTTAAATGATGAATTTTGTGGGTGAGTTACATGCAGTAATGTCTTAGGATGAGAATATCGATTGCTGGAGGGCTAATTCCATTCTTTACACTGAGGCTGGTCAGTACAACCTTCACAGATATTACTTTTACTTTTCACAAGCTGCTTCTTCAAAGTGAGTATTAATAAGCATTTTCACCTGTAAGAGGTGGTCTAGATAATGAAGTTATATGGCTAATTGTGATGGAAGTCCAGCGCCTGTGCTTAGGGTAATGCAGTGGGGTTTGCTGGTTACTCTGCCTTAAGGAACACTTTAGATTCCTTTTAATTTTTAATATTACTTTCAAATCCCCTTCAAAGTTGTTTCTAATAATCTGGAAACTTTTAACTGCAACCTGTATGCTTTACCACTTGGCAGTAGACTACAGATACACATCTCTAACTGCTGAGTTGCTTTGAACAGTGTTAGAAACTTACACCAGGCTGTGTGCCTTCATTTGTCACTGTGAGCTTGTGACTGAGAAGTTGTATACCCTTTCTTAATGGTAGCAGCTGAGGACCATAGTTTCTACTAAGTCCAAAACTAGTGTTAATGTTCAGAGACTGAACAACTCCAAGTTCCTGCCAACCTTCGGAACCATCAAATAGAGTGTGGAGCTACTCTTCTCATTTCTGTCTATCACCATCCATGCATTGGGGATATATTTCTTTCCAAGGCAAGAGAAATTATCCCAAAGCCGAAAATTCAAAGCATGGACACTGTTTCCTCAGTTCTGGATCCCAGTCAAATCAAACTCTGAAAGGGTACTGCTACTTTTTGGAAGTAACCCATGATGTCAGACTTCCAACATCCAAGATGGTAGAAATCTTACCAAAGAATTAATGCCATTTTACATTACATATATTTAGACTGCATGTCATGTGAATAGTCTAAAAATACGGGGTTTGATCTAGCTTTGCTTTACCACATAAGTCAAGCAAAACTCAAGACATCAACTCCTGTTTTCACCTAACAATTTGTTACAATCACTCTTATCCGATTCTTGGAAACACTTCTGATCTTGCATACGATGTAAGCCACAAAAATGGCAAAACATACGTAGCTTACTCTTTCTCCTCTACATCACAGCTCAGCATTCAAATATGCTTCCCAAGGGTGGCATGTAACTATCCTCCAGTGCCAAAAATAGTGCTTTTTCTGATCAAAAGTAAGGGGAAGGAACATACTAGTTAAACAACATATGACATTATCACTTGAAAACCATCCGAATGGCTCTTCTAGTGATGTTTGCATCCACCCCTGCTGCCTGTGCTAGGCTTAGTGCAGCCAGTGGAGAACTGGTTAAAACAAGGGGAGAATAAAGCACTTGAAGGGTAGTGATATGGCAGGTGGAGCCACAGGGAATGAACTTACATCGACACACAGACTTCCTATGACTAGAATAGGAAATCCGTTCATGCAATTTATGATTTCTGTGTGACATACTGAACTCCCTATCTGTATCCTTAAAAATCCACAGACACCGTTTTGCATGTCAGTGCTGTCTTCAAGTCTCACTGCTTCTCTCTGAAACACATATTTTTAAAGCTTAATGAGAAAGTGCCAGTAAATTATGCGGCTCTCTTTTATGCATGCAACCTCTAAATAACAGGCTGGATCACACCCCAAAAAAGTAATTTGTCAGGGAGACATCATTTTTGATTGCAAAATCAGCCACAAAGGTCTATGATTATGAGAGGCAACTGATCCAGGAGTCACTGCCTGGAAGCCAGGAACTACCCTGTTTCAAGGAGCAGTCCTGTGGATGCCCCATCCCTCGAAGTGTTCAAGGCCAGGTTGGATGGGGCTTTGAACAACCTAGTCTAGTGGAAGGTGTCCCGGTCAGTAGCAAGGGGGTTGGAACTAGATGACTTGGGGGTTGGACTAGATGAGGTCCCTTTCAACTCCAACCATTCTATGATTCTATGGTCTTTTACAAGGTAGGTGGAATGTGGGTGCTCATGGCAAGAGAATTAGCTTGATGAAGCAGGGAAAACCCTGCCTTCCTGGAGTCAGGCAGCACCCAGAGCCCGACGAGAGTGATGGGCCTTGCAGTTATTTCCTTATTTGTCAGACAATTTCTCTTGTTTTGTTTCATAGGTAAAACACTGGCACTTTCTAGACTTCTGCTCCCAGCTAATGTCTCTGACTGTCTGCACATAGCTGTTGCATACACCTGACTTGCGAAGCTGTTAATCTGCAGGTTGTTTTTCAGGAGCAGGTGTTTTAAGTGACAGAAGAGTGTGAAGAAATTGGCATTGCTTCTGGGAAAAAAAGGCACTGTGAGCTCCAGACCGGTGGGGTATGCATAGGCATGAAGCAGGCCTGGACCCTGAAACAGTTCCTGAATTTAATCCTGGAGGATACCATCCACTTGGAAGGTTCAATAGCTGAATCCCTTGCCACTGTGGTCACTTGAGAGGGCAAACTGACCATATTTCAAAACCTTGTATTAGCTTGTAAGATTACAAGCAGGCCATCTTTTTGTCCTATGGGATCTTACTTCATGGCATAAATAAAGAAAATTTCTTATTCGCTTCATTATGAGCCATGGTACTGAGCTACAGCAATTAAAACTAAAGAGAGTGTTCAAAAGGAAAAAAAGCAGTTGCTCCAGGTTTCTCTAATAAAGAATGGCAGCTTCAGAGGCACAAGGAACGAAGTAAGTCATTTGGAAACACCTTGGTTTGTAAGCATGTATGCAGGGAATGAAGCCTTAGGAAAACCAAGAATAAATCCGAATGCTGTATTTTGCAGAGAAATCATCTGAGCTTCCCAAATTCTCTTCTTGCTTATATTTTGAGGGGTGCATGGCCAAGGCTTCTATCGATAATCCGTGTGCAGAAGTGTAGCAGCAAATAAAATGAAAAACCCTTCTGGATAATTGTTATAGAACATGCAGGCGATCTGGGGGAAAAAATCAGAACCAGAGATATGCCAGGGAAAAAAAATGATTATATTTAAAATGCCAGCCTCCTGTGAGCCCCTCTGCTTCCTATCGCTTATTTTGCGACTCATGGCTCCCAGCATGGACTGCTGCTGCCATCTACTGCCACCTGCACTGCTAGGAGCTGAGCTTCCCTCCTGGATCCTGGCAATGGGACTGGGCGTCAGAGGGGATGTCAGGACATGAAATATTTTTGGATAATAAAAGAAAAACAGTTTCCAAGGAGAGTAAGGGATGGGAGAAAGCCTCATAGCCAAGATTAAAAACCCAAATATAGCTTTGTCTGTTAAAGATATAATGCAAAAAATGTCCACGCTCTGATGAGGGAGGCCTAAATGGAAATGCCTTTGCTTCCAAAGGGGAAGGGAAACCCATATCTGGATCCACCTTTCCATCATGCAGTGACCTGAACCTATTCCCAAGGCCTTAAAAGTTATTAGTATAAGTGATGTGGCTGACAGCCTGTGTTCAGCCCCCATTAGATGATGAAATGACCCGCACAGCAGGAAAGCTAAGGAATGAAAAAAAGCCTAGAGGTAAGTCCAAGTTTCCTAATTCATTCACCTGTGTTTCACCTGTTCTAGGAACAGAGGGCTTCAGAAGCTGGTGATAGAAATCTTGTACCTGACCCCAGCTTTAAATTCCCATCAGCAAAGGCTTGGAGAACAGATTAGCCTTCAATTATTGCAGGTATTTCTAAATGAAATCTAGAAGGTAATCATACTTTTACAATGTGTATTGGAAGACAGACTATGGAAAGAATGGGAAAAAATGTTGGCAGTGGAACTACATTGTGTCTGTTACAACGCAGTAAGAGATGTGCTGGATTTCATAACCTCTGAATTTCACACTACTCCATTGCAGGTGGCAGGAAAGATCAGACCCAGACCTTCCTGATCTCAGTTCATATTTCTTCTCTGTTAATGTTATATAGCAGTCTTCATTAGCAATACCAATCTACACAACAGTTGCAGAAGGCTGAGAAGCAAAATAAATAAGCCTTTCCCCTTCTCTGTGCAGCTTTTGTTAGACTGTGTGTAAGTCAGCTTAGTTTAGTAGTCTCTAACTTGACTTTATTACATGACCTGCAATGAACAGTTGAATAATTTTAAGTTGATTTAGCTGAGCACGGTGACAAAGTCAGGTTTTTCTTCCTTATACCATTTATCTTCAATAGCTACACTGCACTGTGTGGGCACTTTCTACATGGATCAAAACACAATCCAATCTGTATGACTAACGTGCATTTCTGGTACTATGACTATGTCCTATCTAAGCATGTCATCATCTTTATTATACACGAAAATCTGTGATATAAAGAAGTACTAAAATGTATATAGAGAACAGAAGTGTTATGAGGAGTAGCTGAGGGAACTGGAGTTGCTTAGCCTGGAGAAAAGGAGGCTGAGGGGAGACCTTCTCTCTCTCTCTACAACTACCTGAAAGCAGGCTGTAGCAAGGTGGGGGTCGGTCACTTCTCCCAAGTAACAAGCAATTGGACAACAGGAAACGGCCTCAAGTTGCACCAGGGGAGGCTTTGATTGGATATTATGAAAAATTTCCTCACTGAAAGGGTTGTCAAGCCTTGGAACAGGCTGCCCGGGGAAGCAGTTGAGTCACCCTCCCTGGAGGGAGGGTAGAAGACAGGTAGACGTGGTGCTTAGGGACATGGTTCAGTGGTGGTTTTGGCAGGGTTAGGTTGATGGTTGGACTTGACGATCTTAAGGGTCTTTTCCAACCTAAATGATTCTGATTCTATGATTCTATAAGTTACAATAGCACGGATGCTGTGCCCCAGTAGTGTGATTGAAGCCAAAACACTGTCCACACTGGCATAGCATTGAAGTATTCCCAGGATGTCACTCTCTCTTCCCTCATCTCCTCCAGGAGATGAGCTACCCAAACATGCCTGAGAAAAAAATCTTTGTAGACCTGCCTTGCTCTACACTTCAACAGCCAGATCCCCCATAGACCCCATTCTATAATGAAATAGGAACTAAAGTTTTACAGAAACTTGCTGGGCAAGAAAGAAGACAAGAAACATGCTAGAAAGCCCTTGGGTTTGTGGTGGCATTTGTCTTTCAGGTTCTCATTCAGTACAGGAGTGTTTCCTTCTAAATTCGTTGCCTGAATATTTCACTCCGGATATGGAACCTGACCTGAGTAGGTGGCCTTCCTTGAGACACTGTCAAAGCGTGTTCGAACAGCAACAATTAATTTGACTGGCTATCTAAGGCTCAGAGTTGTTTTTTGACAGTGTTTTTTCTTTTTTTCTAGAGTCTTTGTCCATTGCTCAGGCTTTGTTTCTCATTAGGTTCCTGATCCAGTGTGCCTCTTCTTCACTTCACAGTAGGCCAGAAGACAGCCTCCTCCATCTAAGGCTTCTGGAGGACTACAGGTCATTACACCTCCTTTGCTCTCAGCATTTTACACTGTTTCAGGGAGCTGTCTGTGAAAACTTTGTTTTCCAACAGCTCTTGTGAGGGAGGAGAATGATGTTTTAGCCTGGCCAGCAGCAGTGAGTTTTGGCCTTTGCTAGGAATAAAGCATAAATCAAAAAAGAAGAGTTCCTACCCAAGTGCTGCACAGATACTTGTCCTCTAACAAAGCCCACAGAAGGGCAGTGTGTGGGGGAGGTCTGACACTACAGTCCTCTGGCAATTTGTTTCTCAGCCACCCTAGTGAACCACGCAGACTCTGAAGCCAGAGCCAATGTTTCCTTGTAAAAGGCAGGATAAATCCGGTATAAGAGAGACCATGTCCCAAAAGCTGTGCAATTTAAATTGTTAAGATTGGAAAAGTATTATTAGCCCCATTTACAGGTAAGAAAGGAATGCAACTTAGTTCTCTGCCTATCCTTAATAATACCTTTCCTGTATGTCAGAAACTACACATGTGCAATCCCAAAGGACTAATGCAGATGCTTAATAATGAACAAAAATATTATGTGACAATGAGCCAAGAAAGATGAATCATCTACCCAATTAAAATTGCCAATAGAATTAGGCAGCTACTATAAATTATCCCAAATAATATTGGTGAATATTCACAGTGTATATCCATACAATATGAGTCAGAGAAAGCCTTTTGGACATTTCATTAGACGTTCTCCATCACTGTGGAAGTATCTACATAGATTTCATTTTCTGCAGTTAGAGTTTTTGTCTTTTCTTGCATCTGAGATCTGAAATAAGTGTTCATCAATACACAGAAAAAAAAACTATTTCTTTTTTTTTTCCCTTTTAAAATCTGGCAGATACAGTTGCAGGAAAAAAATGTGATCTGTGCTTACGTGCTGTACACTGTTACCCCATGTACAACCACTAGACCATCACATCTGTCATGAGAAATAAAACAAATCAAGAGCCATTGAACACTGTGAATTGTAAGAGCAATCAGCAAAGAGGGATTCTCACAGATGTTTCTGGAACCTTGACACACAGGGCAATTCAGGGTGATCAAAAACCCTTGGCTTTCCACTTCAAGCCATGGTGAAGAAGGTTGCTAAGCTGGACTACAATCAAAGCATTCAAGGCATCAATAGAGTTAGAATTTTCAAATGGGTTTTTTTTTGCTCTATATCTGCTGTTTTATTTATCAGCTTATGTTTTTTGCCACTGCATTTACATAAAGCCAGATGCACTTATAAAAGAATATGGGAAAAAAGAGGAAGACTAATGTGGTATAGCACAGATCTACTTCTGCCTCTCCCTTGGTAACCAGTTTTGACTCTTTCAAAGCCATCTCTAATATGATTGGTTTCAGGAACAATGAATTTATGAATTCATAAATTCGATAAAGGTCACACTCTTCCGAGTTACTAGCAGTTTGATGATAAGGTGCACTCTGCCACTATATCCTGACCACTTATAATGTTTCACAATGATGCCTTTCTTAGCAATAAAGGGCTAGCCTTAATATATTAATTCTTACTTATTACCAATCTTTCTGTTGCTCTTCTACTATATGACAGGCTCTTCATCTTATCTTATGTTATTGCTTAGAATTGATGTGTTCAGTGAAGCACCTGCTGCGTTTCTCTCCAGAAATGGATGCAATCCATTGGTGACTACAATGATCCTTTTACACACACTATAATTCAATGTTGCTGTCTTTCAGACAGTCAATAAAGACTGCCAAAACTTTGAATGCTTTCAATGAAAGGTGCACTATATGTTCAAACAAATGTCAAAAATAGACACAAAAGTGAAATAACTCACTTCCCCCCCAAAAAATTTGTGGCTTCTTTGGAGCTGAAAATGGCCATTACCCTCGTTTAACTACTTTGCTCTGCTGCAGAAGTGATGCGGCCATAACCTGTTTACCTCTCAGCACCTATCTGAACTTCACTTCATTGTAAATACCATTCCAGAGTTCTCTAATTCTCAGAGGTATTGGCAGCCTTGCTCCTAAGTTTTCTATTTATAAAAACTATTTATATTTTGTCAGTCAAAGGTTTCCTCTAATCTGTCCCAGGCACAAGAAAGTGAGAGGAGGGAGTGGAAACAAAAATGAATGGAAGTGCATTGCAAGAGGCCATCCAACAAGCCTGCAACCTAGAGAAGAACAAGTCTAGTCCTTTTAAAGGTCCAACTTTTCACCCTGCGCCCAGGACTCCCAATAAGTGAGAGATAGAACAACTCTAGATAGAACAACTATCTCCTTAAGATAAGACACAGAAGCCCAAAACCATTAAAACTTATTCCCTATTTCTAGCCTGATTATGGATTCAGAGGAAAAAGTACCATTTGTTTCAATTATGAGGAAGATTTCCAGGAGCATTCTCACTTCTTTTGAGACTTGCAGTTCCACTACTGACCTATGCATCCTGGGAGTTGGATCTGTGCACAAAACACTTTTACTGCAAAAAATAGTCTGCTATTCCATGAGCTGAAAGAGGAATCTCACGGGTTTTCAAGTGTGTACCTGCTTAGGTTTACAACTGCTTCTGGTTCATTGATTTTAACTGGGCTCTCTCACTGGTGAAGATAAACTGGGAGTTTGCAGGTTCAGATCCTTATCGATCATCTTTCTTTTCTGTTGGCAATTAACATCGCTCAGACCTACTGTCACATTAGGTTAAAAGCAGGTCACAGCTCTAAAGTTAAAAATATAAAACAGTCAACATCTAAAACCCAACCATGAAAAATGTCAGTGACCTCTTCTTTGGCAGAGCTTTCCCTCACCTTCAGATACCTCCCAAGAGTCAGGTCCAACTGAGTAAACACTTTCTCTAAGTCACATTTGTGAAGGTATTTTGTGTGTTGTTCCCTAGTATCTTGTTATGACCCTGTGCAGCAGACATTGGGAGGCTATCTTATTTGACCAATACCGCCGACAATAAAAATTCTGATGAGACTACACTAGTTTAACACTGGTCCAATTTAATTTGTATTTGATGCAATCGTTCCCAAATACAGTGCTAATTTGTACAGAGTGTTGGACTTTAAAGAAGGTTTTGAATGCTGAGGAAATTCCACTGTGTCATCCTATTTAGACTGGTTAAGCAATCTTACTCTGCTATCATCTCAAGAAGCCTTGCAGAAGTCATTAGATTTAGTCCAAGATTACTACAGAGTGATAGGGAGCAGAATGCTTTGCAGTGTGGTAAAGACTGCAAATGCAACTTTTTACGCTCAGGTAAATGATGATAGATGTTGTATCTTATTTTCCAACATATCATCCCTCACAAAAGCAGCCAAACAAATGGAAATGGGATATGACAACATAAATAATATTCCATCTCCACTTGTCAACTTCTTCCTACTGTCAAATCAATAACAATATTTAAATTATTTTTAAAACAGTGGGATTGTCATGTTGAAGCCTTACAAATGTCTGCTGTGTATATCGAGCCATGTGTTTATTTTAGGGGAGATGGGGAAATATTGTTAAGGTCAATACATGGAAAGGAGAGAGTGTGCTTAGTGTGCCTGATGGTGCAGTGGACCTCAAAGTCTCCATTCCAATAAGGCAAACAAAAGCTTCAGTTCTGACCACTGTTATATCTATGACCATATTTAGTAACTCAAATAGCAGTAATACAATACAAGCTACTTGAGCAACAGGTAGGGAAACAGGAGGGGACTGCTCCTGCCAACTCAGGATCAAATCCAGACATACTTCTCATGAACAAAATAGCCACTACAGTCAAAGTAAGGTCTGAGTAAACCACGGATCCTTCTTTGTGCAGTCATCTCTTTGAAAACTCTCAAAAAGTAGATCAGAAGCCTTACGATTTAGCTTCAGATCACTCATTCTTTAAACGAAGTGTTTAAATGGCTATGCTACACTAAATACACACCGACAGGGGAAACTCTCATTTCCATCTAAATGTTGTGTTATAGCCTATGTAGCTGGGTGTGGCATTCATGAAGCTAAGTGGCTGAAAAACATTAAAATTAGTTTTATCACAAACCTTTTCAAAATATTTTGCCATTCTCTGGAGCGTGTCACTGCTCTCCTTCAGACCTTCCTGATGGTGATGGGAAAAAAGTCTCATTGTGCAAGAAGTGCTTTAAGTTACCTTGTAGAACGGTAGCTTCTAGCATAGAAAATGCCTATTGAATACACTATTCACAATCATTAATCACACGCTGGGTCTGTGCATTGAAAAATGGGAAGGGAGAGAGAAAGAAGATGGTCTGGTAGCAACAAATCTCTAATTTTTCCTCATTGTCTTAAGGGAAAAGTGGTCTGAGTGGCAAAGACCAATTGAACCTTGTTGGCTTCAGCACTCATTGGGTAGTGGGGATGAACCTGCTGTTCTGAAGAACATGCAAAACAGCCACCTTTCTGCAGTACATCTAGCACCTATTCTTCTAGAGTGGCACCATGCAGTGCTAATTCAACCATTTTTATTTCATTTAAAATTCAGCACTTTTCATTCCATGTTACAGTACATAAAATAGAGCTGATATTTTTAATACTTTCCCTCCTTTATAATACTGTTTCTAATTAGGCAGCTGCAATTATACGTAGGTGTAAAAAGCAGACTGCACATTATGAAAACACCAGCATTTATCGCAGCGTATATGGCTGTACAGCAAGATCTTCTCTACAGGAAAGATACCAGAGAGGTACAGAGGAGGGCCCACCTTGAATACAGTGTCCAGTTTTGGACCCCTGACAAGAAAGATATCGAGATTTGGGAGCGAGTCCAGAGAAGGGCAACAAAGCTGGTGAGGGGTCTAGAGAGCAAGTCTTACGAAGAGCAGCTGAGGGAACTGGGGTTGTTTAGCCTAGAGCAAAGGAGGCTGAGGGGAGACCTTCTCTCTCTCTACAACTACTTGAAAGCAGCCTGTAGAGACGTGGGGATTGGTCTCTTCTCCCAAGTAACAAGTGATAGGACAAGAGGAAATGGCCTCAAGTTGTGCCAGGGGAAGTTTAGATTGGGTATTATGAAAAAATTTCCTCACTGAAAATGTTGTCGAGCATTGGAACAGGCTGCCCGGGGAAGTAGTTGAGTCACCCTCCCTGGAGGGAGGGTAGAAGACAGGTAGACGTGGTGCTTAGGGACATGGTTTAGTGGTGGTTTTGGCAGGGTTAGGTTGATGGTTGGACTCAATGACCTTAAAGGTCCCTTCCAACCTAGACAATTCTATGATTCTATGATTTTAAGAGAAAACCCACAGAAATACCTTATTTATAGAATATAAATATGATGGTTTTTAAGCTGCCTGGCAGAGAAACATGAAAATTGTCAAAAACTTATCCAGCTACTTAAGAATCCTGTTTCTGCCACTTACCAGCACCAGGTGCTCCAAAGGAAGGTTGCACACATGAGATATTCATCCCAAGCCTAGAGATCCTGGTGAAAGGCTGAAATCTAAAATTGTACCAGGCTCTGAGAAGGTGTGCAGAGCATGTCACAGCAGGACAGTAACAGGACATGCAGTAATATATTTTTTTACCCATTCCTCTTCACCTCAGCCTCCATTTCAAACTTTGGTTGTTGGGTTTAGGCCCTGAAGAAAACATTTCAAGAACCTTCCCTGAAACACTCAGTGAGACTGGTGGTACTTGTCAAAACTTCTGGTCATTTTGTTCCTTAGATTAATATTCTCTTTTCCTATATTGAGAAGCTATTGCCTTCAGTGATGACCTGCCACAGTCATTTTCATGGTGTAATCGCCTGTCTGAAAAACAATTATCTCTGCTTTGAACTTCTCAGTATACTTCCCTATAAAGTTTCAGATACATTTTTCTATAGAAATGTGATAATATTAGTAAAATCGACATTTTGGATAAGAAGAAAAATGTGCATTAGAGCGCTAAAGAGGAATGCTTCTGCAGGGTATGTGCTTTTCCCAGAGAGATTGTTCAACAGCCTTGTATTCTACCCAAGAGATACCCAGATTCCTACACCAGCTCTTATTTCACACGCGACCTATTTTGATCTCTTTCCATTGGTGCAAACAGTAGGATGGCCTTTATTTCTTGAAGATGCATTTAGGTAGGTCTCATCCTCATTCTTTTCAGTGAAAAGGAAGGCAGTTCAAATTGTACTGGAGACTTATGCTCGTGCTCTTCTACTGCAGAGGTAAAAGCCCAGAGAAGCGATTATTTTTTATTTTCAAAGTGGCTGACAGTTTATTCTGGTTTGAGGTCAAATTTATGATTTCACTTTTTGCTAATGCTTCATAGCTAACTGTAGCACTTGGCAATCCAGTTGGTGTTTGCTGTTTCTCACCTCATCACCACAATAAGCGTTCTGCAATGGAGCTTGATCTTCAACCTGATCTCTGTGAGACAGTGAGCATTCAGCTCTTTCTGCTGTAGCTGTGTTTAGGCTACAAGGAAAAGAGTAAAAACTTCATTTTAATCAGTAGCTATGACTTGAAGAAACTAAAAAAAGTAGATAAGTCATAGAGGAAGTTGCTGCTTTATAGTCGCTTTTACGACTACTATGGTACTTAAACTCCACCTATAGTGTTTTGTTCTTTAATGCTAAAAATTACTATGAGAATCCTGTTTCACTGCAAGTTAAGGCACAGTAAGGTTTACATCAAAAGTGAATAGGCAAATTGTAGCAGGTAAAATGGGCCCGGAAGATGATCAGAATGCATTTAAACTGATAAATTAGAGCATTAAAATGTGTAATGCAACTGAAGTTTAGTTTCCTAATGCACACACACACGTGCATGTGCACATGCACAGATGTATGTATTATACACACAGACACACACAGATACAAGCTGCGAGAAAAATGCATAGGCAGAATCACCTCTGTCTCTAAACAGAGAGGGCCACTTTTCTTCTCATGTAAATTCACTGAAGACAGGGGAATTACACCAGGGAGAGGTTTGACCCAGAATGTCAACAGTTTTGAGAAAGAAGAGCTTTTATTTATTATGCAATTATTCACACAGAGGGACTTGCTTTCTCTTTTAAGAGGATGTGTCATGCAGTTTGACGTCCGCTGCTTCTTTTGCAAAAGCTGCTTTCCCAGTTCGGGTGATGGCAGAACAAGCAGTGTCAGGGACATACATATTTGATTTGCCTGTGTTTGCAGTAGGGTAATAAAGTTTGCGAGCCAGCCACACCAAGGTATGCTGCATGTCCCAGGACAACGAAGAAGACGGGATTCCTCCCGCCTGAGAGAAGAACGATTGAGATGAATTGTGATGCATCTCCCCTGCACCTAATTGTTTCCTGCTCTTTTTAGACCTCATTCATCCCTTTTTCTTCCTTTGGTAGTATTTCAGTTTGTTTGGCTACCAGCAGCATATCTTCCTCCTAGTGCAGGTCTAAAACTCAGTAAAATAGGACCAAGGAGTCCTTTCTGGCACCAACGCAAGTAGTTCAGGCTTGTGTACCCTTGGTTTAGAACTGCCTTCCCTCAGAACATACTGGCCATATTCATGCTGCATAGCACTTCCCTCAGGGTCTCCTTTCAGCTGTATATGATTTCTCTGTGGTGCCACAACGTAATTACAATTGTTTTGTGCTTTCCTTTCAGTTGAGAGCCAAAGAGCAAACACACACTTACATAGTGGGGATGGTTGGGTAGAAATGCTTTAGTTTCTTCTTTGCCCCTCATTTATTTAACACCATGCAAATATTGATTTTGACTGTCACCATTCCTACAATCTTAGGTAGCTTTCTGGAGCTGATTTACTAGATGTTCCCATACTCTTTTGTGTCCAGCATAGCTGCCTCTAGCCAGTAGTTACTGGAAACCTTCTACCAGATTTCCTTTCCTCAAATATAGAAGTCATTCCACAGAGAATTATTACCAGTGCCTCTCTTTCTTTCTTCAAACCAAGCACATTACCTTGCTTATACACCTAGGTCCAAGCTTGCCGCACATAATCCTAGACATTCAGCCAAATACACAAGTCACCCTCAGCTCCCCCTGTGCTCAACGGCAAGAGATGGGGAGATTTTTCTAAGCCAAGTCATCTCAGAACTGCATTATGTACGGTAGGTATCTGCATTTTTCTTCTAACAATATGGATGCCAAAAGCAATCTTATTTGAGCATACTAGTTGATACTTAAAACTAGGAGAAAAGGCAGCACCTAGAAAAAATAAACAGACTCCCACTATGTCTCTCAATGCAGGTCTTAAAGGTAGATATTCAGTGATGCTGGATCTCTTCATCAACAAATCCTTTCCCCAGGACCAAAATCCAGGCCCCATATAAAGTTCCAAAGCAAACTCTTCCTACATCTCTTGGCAGTCAGTTTCTATAGCAACAACCTCAGGTTCCCTGTCATCACTCAGCGTATTTATTACTCACCTTATAAATCAGACATTTAGAGGTAAGTATTAACTCTAAAATCTCAAGAAGCTGCCAACAAATACGAATTCAGAGATCAAACACTCAGTGGGAGCAAATTCCCCTGTAAGCACTCTGTTTCTTGATAGATACCATCCCTACTTTGCTCTCTTTCAAAGAACGCAGTTATCTAACAAACAGCAAAATGCAGGACATGCACAAGCTACAGACATACCAAGAAGAGACTCATTGTCTTGATACCTCTAAGGACTGTTACTATGCCTCTCGTGCAGGGTCACTAAGCAAAGCTCAAGCTGATTTCCAGTCTAAAAAGTTGGTATGAGGACTCACCCGAAAATGAAATGATGAAGACAGTCATTGAAGTCCTGGGGACAATGTTGCTGAGTTCCTCATCAGGACTCAAGAAAATGGAGTGCAAGATAGTCTCTAGCAAAATCTAATCTAACCTTCCCAAGAAAATTATGTTGGTTTGGAGCTTAATCAGCATCTTAGAAACTGCATGCAAATTGACTAACTGTTAAATTCATAGCTAGTGTGTTATGAAAATCTGTCTTCATCTTGTAAGCTGAGAAAAAACAAAATGATGATTTGAACTGGACAGTCAGTATATCAGCATATATAAATAGAGAGATCTTTGGGTTTGTGTATTTGTGAGCTTCCTCCTACAAGGTGGGGTACTTCTGATTGTGTCTGCCTACGGACCAAAAAAGAGCTTTTATCTTTATGTGATAAGAATCTTAAACAGCAGTAACTCTCAGTCCTCAAGCTCAGGGACAGTATAGTGCAAATTGCCAGATGAGGTTAGGAAGAAATTGCTTACCGAAGCGTTGTGATGAACTGATTTATTCGCCTGCAGTGTCTATGGAATATATACTACTCAAATTATCGGTCTATATTGTCAGTTGCAAATTTCCAACACAGTATCTTATATAGTCCTTTAAACTGGGGCACAGATCAATCTGACCACAGTGTCACATACCAGTTACTCTGGTCACCGATAAAACACACAAAACAACTGAATAAAAAAATAAGTTATCATTGTGTGGTGACTGGATCCAGACAATGGCAATGCCTTAAATAAAGTGTCCATATGGAGTATTTTAGGTCTGATTCCAGAGCATTTCTGTGTGCCAATCTTATAAAAGGAGACCAAAAAAAACCCTGGAACATATAGTTATTCACCATGATCAAACTCATTTAAAATGCATCTCATAATTAAGGATTTTAAAAGAAAAAGAGATAGATTTTGTCCAATGAATTATTAAAGCATAATGGGGTCCCCTAGGTCCCAATTAGGAAACTGATTAAAAAATGTTTGAGTTTAAAAAGCTGCAGGTAGGGAGTTCTGCTCTCAGCTGCCTTGAATTAGCATATTGATGGCACCACAGCTCTAGCTGGAAGGAAAAGCAGAGACCCAGCACACATTTTGCCAGGCCAGCACAATGCGTTCTGGGCACTCCTGCCTCAATCCGAGGAAAGAATGACTTACACAGCCAGGCCTGACCAGCAGCAACAAAAAGAAGTGACAGTCCAGAAACGTACTGGGCAAATTTGCTGGTAGTGGTACTGGGGGAGAAGGTATTGTGATTGGAACAACATGGAAAAGAGCAAACGCTAAAACAAGACAAAACCCAGGAGGTTTCTGGCTTGGATGTGGCAGGACGTTAATCTTTGGCCGCAATCCGAAACAGAGCTATGGCCTCAGTTACAACATATGGCGAGGTGCTGGCAAAAACCCAGAAAGTTGTATTAGAACGGCCCTTGAAATCTGGGTTAATTTCTGTCCTCTTGAAAATTTAGGACTCCCGGTCACAGTTGATTTCAAACTGGAGCCCACAACAAGGTGGTTTTCGTTGGATATTACTTTAATTTTCTTCTCAGAGGTCTTAAACATTAAGCTGATGCTGGTATAGTGCCTAACCCCACTGTTGTCCTGGAAGTAAGTTATCAGATCTCTCAGACACTTACTGCACCCTACAAGTCCCTGTCAGCGCTGTGGACCCCGTCAACAGGTGCAGTGGGAATTTCCCACCGCACCTGCCCAGCCTGCCTTTCTACCTGTCTCTTCCTCATCTAACACTGCCTCCCTCAGCCAGAAGCAAAGGGGAAATTTGTAAGGCACCTTTGTAGCAGCTATTAAGGAAATTGCTTAAATAAGATGCTCAGGAGATGCTGTAGGCAGTCCAGTCTTGGTGAGCTATGGGAAAGCACCAGGAGGGATGATTGTGATGGGCTGTAAGAGCACAGAATTGATAAACTGGTGAACCTTATGGAAACTTGCATGCTGATGACCATTACATGAGAAGAAGGTGAAAGTGACCCATATTTTGGTGGAAATAGGGTATTTTTTGTGTAAAGAATATCACTTTTGCAGATCATTTGGCAGGAGACATTGCAGGGTTTGCACATCATCAAGGATTACTCTGGTGGATAAGGTTTAAGCAATCATGCAACTGTGCCGAGATCTCTCATGATAGACTTGAGAGGAAAATAATTGGGCTTTATGGCTTTTTTAGTATCTTGCACCATTGCTAATAAAACCAGTAGCACTGAATTACCACCTTGGCATTTTCTCTATTATGGATAATCATGCAGTCTTTAGGCTCATGATGGCAGCCCACTACAGAAACACTTGCCCAAATGTGGAGGGAATCTTCCTTGGTTTTCAGCTCAAGGACTCCGTGGTCTCTGTAGCTTCTCAGGTTATAACAGCTCACTCTCACCTGCATGTTTTTCTTGCAAAAAGATTTTTTTCAGTTTTTGAAATGGCTCTTCTCCCAAAAAGGATGCATGAAAAAAAAGAATGAAAATGCAAACAAAGCCAAGGAAGTCATGGTTATAGCTCCCATGGCACCTGTAACTCAGCTCTCCTCACCATGCACAGTATATTGTAATACTGAATTTGATGCTAAACTTATGCCTTGACTGCACTGTACGCACAGTACATTATGATGTTTTTGACTAGTCAGCTTGTTATAGTCTGTTATATTCTAGAGAGCAGTTTTACATCTACTTACCAAACTCTATTAGTCTCCTAGCCCCATTCCGGTCTCCTTCACGACCTCTGTCATAGGTACCAGACTAGACTTTTACAGAGAAGTGGATTTTGATGGTGCAAGGGTGGAATAATGGCTTAAATGCTTCCCATCTGCACGGCCCTGTATGGAACTGTGCCAGGGAATGGCTGTGGGGAGAGGATGCGTGCTCAGGAAAGAAGACGTAATAAGTCACTCAGCTCTGAACACATTGAGCTCGCACTGTGCAGCCGGTACCGATGTTTTGGTGTAGCATGGTTACAGGAACAGCAGTCTCTGATATTTCTCAGCCTTATTAATCCCAATCCTCAGTGAAGGTTTTTGAACCTTCCTCCCCTGAGGAACTAACCAACACCACAGCTAAGTCAGTACTTCTCACCTGCTGTTCCTTTTGTGAAATGTTCTTCCCATTTCCTGGAGCAGGGTATACCTCTGCCTAGAAACAATATTGTGTCTTTGTAAAACACCTAGCTAAGCCTGTACAACTACTAAATACCACACTGCATGTGGGCTGAAACAAAGCTGTTTTCTGGAGAATTATGATTATGAAACCCTAGGTTTGCAGATGCATACTTAACAGTATTCAGAGACTACCTAAAGCTAGTGGACATCAACACTTTCTTTGGAAATGCCACCTAGAAATCTCAAGTGATGCCAACAACTTAAATCCACACTCTGAAAGACTCTGTGTGTATGTGAGCTGCCCATTGTGTACATAAGAGAAATGAGTGCACAAGTTCTTCTTTCGCATCCTGTCCTCCAAGGGCGCTCAAAGACCTCATGGCTTATATCTCTGAGTGTAAGACAAAAAAAAAGACGTAGTGTTGCCTGCTGTGCTGAAGACAGCAAAAGTAACACAAGAGACCCTTTACACAGCAGTGGATGTTCAAGAAGAGCCTCTGTGAAGAAAAACAATTCTTTGTGGAAATCTCTGGAGTGTTGCTCAATTCTAAAATTGGATATATATTCCCATGAAGATACATACAAACAAAACAGTCATCTTGGTCAGGCAAAAGGTTAGTCTAACTCAATATTACGTCTCAGGGGATACTGTAAATGCATAGCAAGAAGTATAAAACTAGGGCAAGCACATAGCAATACTTTCCTAAATACTCTCTCATGCTCCAAATATTTGTAGCTTTAAAACTGTGCCTTTAAAATATGCAATCCTTCCCTCAAGAGGAACTCAGGTCATGAAAGGAGAAGGAAAAGAAAGCAGTTGCTGAGAGTGGATGCACATATTGCCACAGCAACATCAGTTGAGCTCTTGAATCTATGCACAGGGGAGTTGCTGTTTTGAGGCAAGAGGAGAGGACATGCTCTCATGCTATCCTTGTAGAGACCCTCGTGGTTAGACAGGCCAACAGCAGCTCTTGACTACTTCCTTTAGACCTATGAAGTCCCCTAAATTTATAAACTTTTCCTTTTATAGATCAACCATTAGAGTTAGGAAAAGAATACTTTTCTTCTCAAATGTCCTATATTCACCTGTATCTTTTTATTTTTAATAAAATGCATTCATGTCTTAAGTGTATTTATCTTTGTTGCACTGAAAACTAAGATTCTGCTGACTTCTTAAAACTTTGCATTTATGATGCAAATCAAGTAGTCATCTAAAAAATTTTAGTGACTATATATATATTTGAGGAATGGGAAACAAAATTATGATTCAACGGTCTTTGCTGTCAGTTCTTTTGATGTTCATAAATTGCAACAATTCAGTTACAGTAAGGGGTTTCCATGAAGTTTATTATAAGGAAAGCAGAGGAATACACGCAGTTATGCAATTAAATAAGCACACAGATCAATGCCTATTTATTTGAGCAACTTTGTGTAAGATCCAAAGCGGAAAATAAATACAGGTCAATGGGGAAGCAGAAGGAATCAGAGTTTATTCAATCAGCTCTTTGCAGCAGCTTAAAAACAGTTCTTGAAAAAAATCCTGGGGATGAAAAGCTGACATGTTACATCACTCAAATTTGTATTTCATTTATCCTAAACGGACTGGAGTGCAGCGTCGCATATTTAGTGGCAGGTGGGTTATCAAAGAATTAGGACTCCGGTTAGTGATGTTTCTGGAACCAGGAACAAGTGGTTTGCACAAACCCTACGTACACTGACTCTGCTTTTCTAGCAGTAAAGAGAGCTAGTACCAAGTGCTATTATTACTAATTTATTATGCTAAAGCTGCTAGTGCTTCTAAAATCACCTGAGAGGCCATACAGAAATCCATGTGCCGAAGCGTTGCTGCGATACTGACTTAAAGGGAGAACACCTCACATCCTGCTAACTCCTGCGCTAATCCACCTGGCACCCTACGGCAGACCTGCAGACCTCACAGAAAGAGAAATTAGTGTGCACATCCCCCTGTTGCTCTATTCAAGGTAAAATGTTTGCTATTTTTGGAACCTGAAGAACTACATTAACAGACAGAATTTCCCTGGGCTGATTTCTAAAGAGTTTTATGGTGATCCCTATGGGGCCCTATGAAATGCACTGAGGAGAGCTCCAGAGCAATCGCTCTACCTGAAAGAGGACACAGAGAAAGAATATGCAAAAGCTTTGGCTACCTACCTTGTGCGAGGTAGACTGGGGCCACTAAAGCCCTTTCTGGGAGATGGTGTATGTGTATCAATTTACTATTGCAGTTTATTTCCTTTGCATAAGCAGTGTTTATCTTGCAAGACTGCCCTGGGGAGGAGCAAACAAGTCTGGCTGCAGACCTGTAATTTAACTGGGTTTCTTAAGACTACAGCCGGAGAAGCAAGTCAGGCAATAAATGGGATTCAGCTAGACAGCCCTGATCTCCTTATCTCAGTGCAGATGTGCCCTCAGTACATGGAAACACAGAAAGAGTTCGTTTCTCCCTCACTACCTGTCTTTTACCAGATCTATTATACACCATTTCATACATTGATATCTGGAAAACTATAAACTCTTAACACTGGGGAATAGGAATTACATTTTGGTTCTGTGTTTGTATCTAATACAATGGAGTAATTAGTACTCTACAACAGTCTAATTGTTTCTCAGACCACTGCTTCAAGCTGGTCTAACTTCATTTGTGCCAACCAATTCTGTTGCCCTCTGTAGTCTGCTTAAGATGCATGTTCACTCTGAGCCAAATCACCTGATATGGGAAGAATCTGGTCCCTGCCCAGATGCAATGAATTGGCTGCTACTGTCAAGTTATTCAAAATTTTGCAATGGCAGCACTGCTCCTAACAGCTTGTTTTATTAGATCCCAATTTATATTAATTCCATATGCTGCAGTGTATTAATATCTCTCTTCCCTCTTGCCTTTAGAAATAAAAAATGTGATTTATCAGCAGCCTCTTTATACTGCCAGCATATAATTGCACGTGGGTTAATTGTTAAAGTTCTGAGGGAGCTATACTAAGGGATCAATCCTTTTATTGCTGTAGTAATGAGCTTCTAATGGTTGGCTGGTTAGACCTCCTGGCCTTCCAGGGATGCAAGCTTTAGCCATCCCCTTTCTGTCTGCCCATTAATCATTGGTCTCCCATAACAGTGTATCAAGGGCAACAGAACTGCACTATTGAAAATAGGGAGCAAAAAACGAGACTCATTGCATCTCATTATCTCCACTAATATATAAATATGGTAACAGTGCAGATAATTTCCTTACATAGTTTGAAAAGAAGCCCTGGATGGCTCATGGCCATGGTTAAAACACATCAAGCTTGCCTTCTCTAGGTCACTGATTCACATCCTGGCCAGAATAATAGTGACCTACAGTCATTACCAGCTGATGCTGTGTTTAAAGCCTCATGCTCTGGGGAATCAGCCTGGCATTGCTTACAGTTGTAACGCTCACAGCTGGTCACTGGAGAGCAATAGCACGTTCCTTCTGCAGGCCGGAGAGCAAACCTGCCAATTCAACTACACTCCCAAGCCTGGACAAAACTGCATGAAATTTGATGCTGAAAGGAACGTTCTATGTGTGAAGAAAAATGTGAAGAAAAGAGGGGAGGAGCTGAGGCTGGTCTGTTCAGGTAATAGAGCTTAACGTCCATTACTTCTGTTCCTTGGGCTAGAACAGAGATGGGATTGTTGTCCCATATGGTCTGTCCAGTCCTACATTACCAACCCAGTAACCTGAGAGACCAGCTACAGATACCTCTTAGGGACTTTGTTTAGTATTGCTAGTAAGACTTAGGGTTACCTAAAATGTTCTACCACACCTATGGCACCTCCTGCTGAAGGGATAACAGACATGCCTCCCTTTATTTAAATGGGCATAAGTTGCTACAAACATGGTTCCTCATCAGACTATGAAGTCTTCTATGTTTGGCACTGAGGAAGCCATCTACCCAAGCTGATCCCCTTTCCTAAGCCAGCTGAGGAGCCATCTTCTCTCCCTGCTATAAGCCAATGACTCGTGGAGAAAACAGATTCCAACCTGAGGCATATGACTCAAGTGCCTTGCAATATTTGGTGAAAACATCATTTTTTACAAGACCAGTAGTCTTTTTTCCTAGAGATTTTAGACCTCGTTTTCATGACAGTACCTTTTCTCAGTTCCCACCAGCAGGACAGCATAAGAGGTTTCACATACTACCAAGTGATTGATTTGTGGAGTCAGTAAAATGGAGCATTATCGAGTGAGCTATTTCCTCAAGCCCCTGAGTAGGGCAGAAAATAAAGCAGATGGACACACACTACTGACAAACCAACAACCACGCTGCACAGTTGCATACTGTGTCCCAAGGAAAGTGCACTGTATACTCCAGCCAGGATGTTACCCAGCAATTAAATGCTTCCTCCCTGAGCCATCGACTATGAGGTGAGGATTCTGCAATTCAGCTCCTTTTCAGGCAACTTGCTTATTTCCCATAATAGGAATCCCACAATAGGAACCTATACACCATCTTGCAGGCGATAGCAGCACTGGATTAGTGGGAGGTTACACGCAAGTCTTTTATGTTCTGTCATAAAAAACACAGGCCAGGCTAAATAGCACTAGGCTTACTGCACATAAAGTAAACGATACCATCACATCTTGTATCACAGATTATTTCTACCAAAGTACAAAGATTCAGATGTCAACAACTGATGAGTGCAGTGCGTTTGAGGACCTGGTGTTGAGGGAAGGAAGCAGCAATCTGGCTGTTCAATAGGTAGAAGCACCAGCTCATTTCCTGGTGGTTACCTCGTGATCTAACATGCAACCCACGTAGATGTCCTTCAAAGAGGAGGACCCGAAAAAGATTTTTACAGCCTACTTTTTCAAAATGAATTCTCATCACTGAAAGCAAAGACTGGTCTAAAAACTGCTGAGTAGGAAAGAATCCAAAAAAACCACAGTGATTACAAAAATCAAATGGTTCTTTCTAAAGAGCTACATTTAGAGAAGCTAAAACTGCAGGTAAATTTCCAGTCTTATGTGCTCAAACTGAATTCTTGGCACCACCTCTGCACATTTGCCCTTGCACCTGACATGCTTTCCCCAGCTTCCTCCCCACCCCCCAAATTCTAAACAGTTACAAACAGCCAAATACTAACACAGGACAAGGCAGACCACACTTATCACAACTTTTTTGAGCATTGAATCCTGTATATCCCTCACTGCCAATGGAGTCAAACAGCTTTTCTCATCCCAGTCCCTGAGATTCTTCCTCAGACAGGGAGGCATGCAAAGAGACCCTCCACCTGGAGCCAGTGAAGAAACATAAAGACAGGGTGTCATCAGGACAGTCAGTGATGGCACTGCAGTCCAGTCTGCTGGCAGCAGTGGCTCGAGATCGGATGCAAAAGTACAAGAGCCTTAACACCCTAAGAAGATACAGGAACTTTGTGATGTGTTCCTCCATGAAACAAAGAAAGCAGAGGATAGTTCTAAAATCATACATTCACTTCTAGTTTCTGCATCCGTAGTTTAAATTTCTTTGGTAATGGACAAAATATTTTCCTTTAATTTTGGTGTGCAGAGAAAAGTAAACGATATAGCAAGAAAATCAGAAAAATGTGGGTTTCCATTTTGCTTTCATTCACTTACCTGGGAGCAGCAGTAGGCAAACACTTCTGCCAGTGTTACTGCTTTGAACAGCAGACTACTGCTTTTAGTGGTAATACGCTGTTTACCTATTGCAGCAATCTGCCGGCTTTCCTGACAAATGGCCTCGATGCCTACACTAGACTCTGGACTCGTTGCTCTTGTAAGGAAGAGTCAGCCTACCCAGGCAATATATGGCCTGTCTGCCTGTGCGTGGTTAGTCCGGGATGTCTGGAGCATGTGAGACTGAGAACACAGTTGAGAGCTTTTACACACATGTTGCTTTCCCCAGTGGAAATACAGGCAGTGCCAAGGACACAGATTCTGAAGAATAAATCTTTGACTTTTCCACAGATTATGTGTTGGGGCTGTTATGCTTTCCCTTGCACTTCTGGGAGCAGCCACACTCATGATCACGCCAACACTGAACCACCTGTACCCTAGGGCTTTTAAGTAGACACCCAGATATTCAGGGGCTACGCTGAGTGGGGCATAGGGTTGAATTCCCAGTGATTTTTCTTATTATCCAGTCACAAACAGAAAAACAAGAATATTTGTTTAAACAGAAATGTAAAACTTTGGCACTGTGGTAGACAACATTAATAAACATTTTTTTGCTTTAATCTTTTGATACCCTTTATCATTCAAATTAGGAGGAGAACTGGTAAAATGCAAAATTTTTCTTTTTACACTTTGAATGATCAGTAGTGAGAAGAATCCTTTTGCAAGGGCAAATCAATTTAATATTTTAAGATAAATACAGACAGAAACATCTGAAAGATTACTTCATAAAAAGATTCTTCTGTTTTTATTTATGTGCTCTCTTAATCTGCATAGAGTTGAGCTCTTGGGTTCCCATCATCTGTGGCAGGACCGGCATAGAATCCACCACCTTCACTAATGGAACACACACTGCTAATGAACCACCGTGCTAACGAACCATATTTTGCAAATGGAAACAAAGTTAACCTAGTCAGAATTATCCATGACCCAGTTCTGTAACGTATTGTACCCTTGGCCTTTGCTCCAATGCAAAAAGCACATAAAATGAAAACTACAGCACATGGGAACCTACGTACAATGTTTTGCATTATTATTGCTGGCAGTGGTATAACAGAGAATTGGGCTCTAATTTTCTAATTTGGTGGCATTTTACGGACAGTTCTCCCAAATTTAAGCAGCTACAGGAAAGGCAGCAACCAATCAAAGCCCTGTCATCTAGAGGGCAGTCTGTCTTTGGCTGTCAGCTATACAAATGCATAGGATCTGCTGGAACGTCTCTTCAAGGAGCCTGAGCGATAGCCCATTAAGGAACCCAGGTGCTACGCCTGAAATGGCAAGAAGAGCGATGTAAGCCCCCGCCAGCCCTGAGCTATGGAGAGCAGAGCCAGTCTAAAGGCAATGAAGCGCACTGTCAGTGGAAGCTGCGAGTTGAATGAACAAGTCCTGTTCCATCAGACGTTCCTTCTTAAGCCTGTTACTTATTGTCTAGTAAATTGGAAGTCATCAGGATTAACAAGCTTTCTGAGTCAGGCCATGGGAACAGCTGGACGCCAAGTGTAAAATGCTGCAGTTTAGAAAGAAACATCTAAGCCCTTATTGGATCTAGTAAATTAAAGGCTCGCGCTTGCCTTCACAGCACTCACTACCCGTCACTTTAGGACAGCCATCCCCCTCCACCCCATTTTCAAACAGGTAGAGGTGTCTTTTAAAACAATTAGCAATTAATACAGTTGGCATGCAGTGGAAGCACCAGAAAAATTAGTGTCATCAATCATCTTTCAACATCCACTGCAATATCGAATAGAAATCTCATCTCCATATTATGATGCAGCTCAGAAACTGAACTAGTATTGCTATTAACCGAGATAAAACCCAGTCTACAGGATTTCAACCTTATTTGAAATCTGATTTATTAAACACATCTTCCATTAATCCAGTTTCATTATTTGAACAACATCATGCAATAAAGATACCTCAAGATTAAACTTAACATTTAAGTGATTTAGCTGTAAGTCACAAGCAAAATGGTCTCGTGTATCTCTTCCAAGCACAGATTAAAATACCGTTCCACAACTTGGCATGATTTGCACTCTCTACTTGAGAGGAGTCTGGTACTCATATATTAGGGATACATTTCAAACTAGGACTAAGCATCCTTACATGGAAGATGCTCTGTGTTAGTACCAACTCTTCTTTTACAAACAGGCACAGCTCTGTTGAAGCTGCACCCACTGAAGAGGAGAACCTGGCACACGTAGTGGAGACCTGTCATCATCCAGACCTCACATAACAGAGGAGTTACAGGACAGAAAGAAGATGTACTGACAATATTATGCTGATGGGTCTGGAGATGATGCATGTGGAAGCATTGTTGGCTCTCTTTTCTAATACAAGAACAAGGAGAAATTAAAGGAAAATAGTGAGCTGCAGGTACAAAAGAAACAGCAGGATTTTTCTCCTCATAGTTAAGCTGTTGAACTCACTGTTACAGGCCATGGCAGCTGCTACGTGTTTACAAGGACTCAGAAGGCAATTGGACTAAATCCCAGAATAAAAATCCATCATGATTTAATAAGTACAAAGATACTACCTCTAGCTGATGAAGTCCTTGAGCCACATATCATTGGCTGCTGGAACACCAGGGACTTATTACTACAGGCTTAACCCAGTTCATATAGTCATCCCTGGGTACCCACAGCTGGCCGGTACAGGCATTTTATGTTCTTATCCAGATACCAAAGGGATATACACCCTATAAAAACTTGGGTAAATAGGATGAAAAGAAAAATAACCACAGAAATTACTGTTGGATAGGAATAAGGAAAAACTACCAGAGCTTTGTGCTGAGAACCCATGCCTTTTGGGACTATGTATGTACGGTTACAAAATCAGCCCAATTCTCTCTGAATTTTAAGAGTCTTTTGATTTTCAGGAGCATCAAATCAATTCGTATACCGTAGAATATTAATTTTAAAACACAGGTCAAGTGTGTACTAACTATCTCGCTGTTCTACAGAGGAGGAGCAGAAATATTGTTACTGGCAATGGAAGAAAGGATTGTCCAAGTGTAATATTTCTTTGCCCAGGAGAAGGATGAACGGGCTTGTGGTTTCCTTGCACTCAGAACCACTCATCTTTCATCTGTGTAGTCCACTGCCAAGAGAATGTTATTACTAAGAACAACAGCAACCAAGTTGCTTAAAGGACTTACACCCATTTGAGAATTTTTACTGTTTCTATTTTCCGAGGGTGGAGAAACAATTCCATCCAAATTAGAAAGGCAGACTCAGGGTCAGTTCAATAGGCAAATAAGTTTTCATACACAGTTAATTGTTGTATCAAGGTTTTAAGAAGAACATGCATTACAAAATGTTCTAAAACAGCACGTTGCATTTGTGTGTGATCTCCAGGCATCTTCTAACTCTAGGTGAAAAGTATTCTGGCTGGACAATCTACCAAAATATGATGTAAGCAGTTATGGGGGAAAAAAAACCAACCAACCAAGTGAAGCAATGAGAAACAAGTAGATATTTTCCTTCCCTCAGTATTTAGTAAGCACTTATTAATCTTAACACCTCTGCAAAACAGAGAGTACAAGAGGTGATATTACCATTCAATAACTTCAAATAACAAGGGGTAGTTCTGCAAAGTCTATCCAAGGCCCTGTGTTTCACCCCACATTTTGGTTTGAGACATCCACATTCCCAACCGAACCACCAGAAGCTTTCCAGAACATGGTCCTGAACATGGTCCTGAACATTTTCTCTGGGATCATTAAGCCAATCCCTACCAGAAGTATGAATACAGGTCAATAACACCCACACTGTGAGCCTGGATCCCCTCAGAGATCATACACAAGGGAGGACACCTTCCCGCAACACCCTAAGGGGTGCTATCCCCATCTTTCCCCAAATCCGTAACCACATGCCTGAGCCTCAGTTCCCAGCAGTTCCCAGGCAGGGCTGGCCAGCCATACCTTGTCAGTGGGTTCTCAGAGCATGTGGGAGAACCCACAGTCCACTGTTGCAGATGTTGAAAACACAGGCAGCGTATCAAGGGAGCATGAGTGGAAAACGAAGGGTCAGCCTAAAGGATCTCATACCGAATTGTGAGATCTAATAGGTCTGTGGACTAGTGCCACAGGACAGCATCTCTCCTGGCAATGATGTGCAAAGGTTTGCACAATGCCAACCACAGAGTCACTGTATCGACCTCTTACCTCGCAGGAAGTGTCTGGATTTAGGGGAACAGACAAATCAGACATATACACCTTGCTAGAACAAGATGATCATAAACAGGCTAATATAACAGAAGGACACATATAGGCAAATGGGATTTTAATACTTGTCTCCCTGTTTAGCTGGAGGGAATAAAATATGCAAATCAACAACAGGACCTTAAGACATCACTAATGGCCTTCCTGTGAACAGAATATTTAATGCATGCTCCTCTGAACATTTACTCCTTCCAAAGGGGAATGCAGGCCATTTTGGCGTGAGGGGGTTGGGACTAAGAGCTTCAGACAGATTTCATTGCTAATCTTAGATGTATGCAGCCACTCTAGCCTTGAATGTGTGGTCTGCGCTTGTTGCAGTGCTCTTTGCGTTAGGGAAGAACAACATGCGCGCACACACACACACAAAGAAAGATAACTGTAAAGGGGAAGATCATTTGCAAAGCTGGAGTGGTTCACTGAAGAGAGAAGAAACAACCCTGTGACTACATGTAAAAGCAGAAAGGGTCAAGGTGAACATACTAAGAGGCCACCAAACTACTTACGCTAATATTTTGCTTTAATTTTCCCCCAGTTGTTTCTAAATTACCAAAAGAAAATCAAATTTTAATAGCCAGGGTGAGTCTGCTGGAATATCACAATATTTAGAGAGCCTAGAGGCAGGAGAGAGGAACCAGCAGTAGCTGATTTGCATTTTGCATTTTTTTGTATAAAAAGGAGAAAAATACCCATATATATATAATTTGTTCACCCAATCAATACCAAGGGCTTTGTGTCCTTTTGCTGTCATCAGATATGACACTTCAGACTGCCACTGAATGACACTCTCAGTTGCTAACCCCAGCTGGGGCTTTTTTACTCACTAACGGAATGGGAGACAAAACTGTCTTTACTGTAACCTTTAAATTCCTCTGCCAAATTAATTTTATTCTATGTCTCAGCCACATCCCCATCTCATCTAGCAAAGACATGCACTGTCACTTACAGATTAACATATTTATTGGTATATAATTTGTAGGTGCTCATCTTCAGCACGGAGTCCAGGATTTGGGGCATTATACCAGCACTGACCGCTAACTGAACTTATGGTTCTCTCCTACTCTTGGGCTTTACGCATATTTCTGCCCTGCTCTCAGCAGGCTACAGGCTGACGCAGCTCTGTACTGCACCTGACTTCTTTTGGTAAAAGCATGGGGTCAGAGTTCAGCCATAGGCAGGGCACTAAGACAGAAATTAATGCAATGGATGCCAGAAAGCAGAAAACGGTAAAGTGCACTGCAAAAGCACTGAGCTCTGAAACATCTTGACAAAATGCCGTATTGTGGTGGCAAAGCAATTACAGAGTTCACAGTCTTCCCTACCAAGAGAAATGGGTCTGTTTTCATTTCTCCAACCTACTCTTTCAGGCTTTCTGCAGAATCAAACAGGATTAAATTGATTTCCACTTTGCTTACTTGCAGATGTACAATTAGGAAGTAATAGAAATGTAACTGTGTTAAGAAAAAAGTATGGGTACGTGACAAAAAGTAAATTCTGCAGCTAGAGGATACAAGGCCATTATGAGAAATTAACTTACTCTTTAAGCAACCTTGTGACAGGTCCTGCTTTTTCAGATGGGAAACTGGATCACAGAGTGCTTAAAGAACAAAGTCCCGCCTTTTTCCCTATGAGGCCTCCACTTTTCTTTTTAAAACTTTCGGTCCTGCTTTGCCCTCTCTAATTGAAGAGCCCACGCCATAACCCTCCAGGGCAGCACACGCCAGGCTCAGGTCTGCTTCCAGTCACAGACTCTTTTAAAGATAAACGGATAGAGCTTAGCAGGTCAGCGGAGTAGGCTGGCAAGGAGTAGAAGGCACGGTTATCCATGTCAAAGAGCAACTTAAAACCGGCCTTAGCTTAGTCTAGCAGAAATCTTCCATGTTGTGGAAAAGTGCAGGACAGGGACTACCAGTGCCACCGTGAGGTTTGGTCCTGCATTCGATCATTACTAAGGCACAGAGTCATACACAGAGGAACTAGATCTGCACATCCAGCTTATCTTGCTTTCCTCACAAACACTGAATTTATGACAAAAATACAGGGAGGAGACAGAGAAACAGTGTCTGTGACCAGTATCAAGGGAGTCTCCACAGGAAATACGAACTATGTCAGTATCTTTCTGAACATGAAACATATTTTCCCTTTACACGTCATTCAGTAGAAAAAATACTTTTTAGTGAATGACTGGATTTTATATCTGGGCTCTAGAAGAGCTGCTTAGCAAGGAAAGGCATTAATCTATTTTCAAACCAGTGCTAACAATTAGCTCTTAATGAGTGTTTTCCATAAGAAAAGACAGAAATAATCTGGTTTAAGCTAAGGTGATTTCTGTACTTACTCCAGCACGAGGCCCCTGTGCAACATCAGCAACACGTCAAGTGCTTGAGAAAAGGTTTGCTTGTGACCTGCGGCAGGGACACAGATAAATAGCAGATTTCAGAGTTCAACTAGAGGTGGCATCACCTCCAATCCTTGCTTTGCCAGTGCAATTCATCAAAGGCCTGCAATGAAAAAGCACCTACTCATGATCTAGAAAGGGAACTGCCATTTTTCAGCCAAAGATCTAACAGCACTTGACAAACCTCAAGGGTTTGACCATTGCAGTACGCTGGCAATGCACTGACTGAGAAGGGCTTTCAGGAGCAAAGTGAGACTAGAGCTTGCATGCCTCCCTCTGTGGCGCTTTTGGCACTGGCCACAAAGGCAGACAGATGGACAGACAAGTGTTTGACCTTAGTACTTGTGCAGGTAAATAGAAAAAGGAAACTGAGACACTGAGTCTGGCTGAAGTGAAGCCAGGACCCAGAAATTTGAATTACTATTCCACGCACACTTGCTTTCACACCTGCATGAATGCTCCCCCAAGCCCAAAGGTCATGGCTAGATCCAAACTGTTTAGTGCTGCTTCAACACCTGCAATTAGTGCAGGGCAGCCTATTACCACAGTGCTGCTTGATAATGAACTACTTAATGGTTCGATTAACAACTTTTAACAATTGCTCTTCTAATTTCCTTTTTTACTGGTGTTTATTTATTTATTTCATTCTACTCCTCCTTCCTCTGCTTGTCAGGCAAATATAACTAGGAGAGACCTAATTAGCTGAGGATGTTGCTTTGTAAAAACTTTGCTAATGACTTTTGCCTATAAACCCTGGAGTGTCAGCTTCTTATGTGTCAACAGCTTCCTGTGAGGCCTCATCATTTTGTGTGTGAACTTTGATCCATACTAGAAAATTAATAACTAACTCATATAGCTTAATGTATCAAAAGAAGGCAATTCAGAACTAGCTGAAGAGATCTGTTCATTTGTTTGTGGATCTGTTTATGTGTTTGTCAAGAACATGCCACACAATTTTATCACATGAAAAATATTCCAGTGAAGTCTCTGACTTTAAATAGGCCTTTTTTGTCTAGTTCAGCTGCTCTTAGCCTAGGCTGCCTTTAGCTCTCTTAGCTTTAGGGCAGGTTTTTCCAAAATGGTGTACTTTGAATATGACCAGAATAGTAAATGTTCTCAGCTCTGCCACATAAACAACTGTCCAAAGCAGACAATGCGGCTCACTCCACACTCTAGGCTCTTCCACCTTGGAAATGTGTTCTTCAGATGTGTATTTGTCCAACAGTCCCTAAATCAGCTCTGAAATGCTGCTACATCCTCATATCTTTTTCCACTGGGAGGGTGCAGGGTGATAACGCTTCTCTTTCAGTACTGCTGGTGCCATCTGAGTTTGCTTAACACAGGGAGAACACAACTATGCCCTTACCTTTCCAGTGTCAATAACTGTCCTAGGGTCAAACCCGCTTCTTTCTGCTCATGCACCAAAGCATTCCCAAGCATTTGACTGAACCTCTCCCTGATTTAACACCTCAGTTAATGTCCACCTCAGCCCCAGAGCAAGAACCCTGCCTACACCATCTCCAACGACAGTTTCACATGCCCTTTCTCTTTGTTTGGAAAACTAAACTTTGATAGTCAAGGAAATGCAATAAAACCCACTCTGCTAGTTCCTCTGTCGTATGCATCATCAGCACGGTACTATGGATCACAGGATCACCTGGCTTGAATTAAGTCCTTCAGTTGCATTTGTCCCACCATCTCCTCCTCATTCATGAATTAACTCATGACTTCTAAGAGGTATTTTCTGTAATTGTCCTAAATGGTGCTATTATCGCTTTTTGCAGGTTTCACCGGAGTAAGACAAGCTTTTGCCAACAGGGATGAGAGGGTGCATTTCTGGGCAACAGCTTTGCCTGGGAAGTTTCTCTGAAGTCATATGAAAGAGAATCAACTGAAAATATCAAAGAAACTAAAATATTGGAAAACATTCTACTCCTTAGAAATAAATAACCTGTTATTTACAGAATAATTATAGATGATATGGCATCCACACTCAGTGTAGTCTACTTAGTAGAAGGTGGCATGACCAACAAAGCATTCACAACCACAGAAAGCTGCCAGAACACAGACAAAAATCTTTACATGAGATAAGACCCAAATCAGAACCAAATAATTTGTATTTTCAGTCAGGTTGTGCTTTCCCCTTGTGTCAAAGCCAGAAGAGGGATTACTATCCTCCTATGATTCAGCCTGGAGAAGAGAAGGCTCTGGGGAGACCTTATAGCCCCTTCCAGTACCTAAAGGGGGCTACAGGAAAGATGGGGAGGGACTCTTTATCAGGGAGTGTAGCGATAGGACGAGGGGTAATGGTTTTAAACTGAAAGAGGGTAAATTTAGATTAGATATTACAAAGAAATTCTTTACTGTCAGGGTGATGAGACACTGGCCCAGGTTGCCCGGAGAAGTCGTGGATGCCCCATTCCTAGAGGTGTTCAAGGCCAGGTTGGACAGGGTTTGAGCAACGTGGTCTAGTGGGAGGTGTCCCTGCCCATGACAGGGCAGTTGGAACTAGATGATCTTTAACATCCCTTCCAACTCAAACCATTCTAGGATTCTATGTACAGCACCAGAAAACCAAAAGGAAAGCTGTTGCTGCAGACAGAAGATGTGCCAAAAGGTCTCATAAGCTTTCAGTAATTCAGGAGTTACCTTGTCTCCAGGCCCTGCACATGATTTCACCTCCAAGACTGTATGAAACCTAGGTCAAAATCAGACCAAATAACAGCTTTCAGCTTGTCTTTGAGTAAAGGATCACAAGCAGGAAACCTGGTTCAATGTCCTCTTTCCACGTTATATTTTTTTCCCCACTGTATCAGTGATCTTCACACTTTTCACACTATAACACACTTTTTTCCCCCTGATAACCATATACAATGCAAGAATCTAAAAGTCCTCTTCCTTCTTTGTGAGGGGCTGCAACCTCATCAGTAACCAGTATAAGGCAACTGTCTCCACGACAAGGACTACAAGCACAAAATCTGAAATCCAAATCTTACCAGCATTTATGTTTTTATAAACTGTATTGACAGCAGCAGATTGAGAAAAAGGGAATGGTGCACTCTGACTTTAAAAAAAATGCTTGCCACAGTCGCATTGTGTCAGACAGTAACTGAAAGTCAGCTGAGCTTTACAGAAGGCACAAATAGGAACTCTTAAAAGATATAATATACACTACTGACATTTAAACAGAAAAACGAGTACAGAGCAAAGGGAGCTAATTTAATAAAATAAGGGTTTGGCAGTGAGTGTTTATTTTTTTGTTTTTTAAAGAGCACCATTCACATTGTTCTTTTTCAGGCTTGGTTACATCCCTGATGGATAATTTTCCAGTTACTACCCTTATTAAAAAGTACTTGACTATTTCACAGCAGTAGTCCCAATCGCTGTAGCAATATAATGCTGTGTATTATGCTATTCATCTTCGAAATGCTCCATAAATATTAAAGACTAGGCCATAATACTGCAATCCACCTTGAATAAAGGTAGCCTGTAGCTATTCCAGCCTTAGAACTTCATTTTCTGTACCCAAGCACTGCAGTTTCCTGCTTGCATCCTTCTTGCTCTAAGGGATTCCATGTAAGTAGAAGTGTGGTTTTACCTGAGTTTTTATTCCTGAGGAATAAGAGCTGATGGCTCTTTAAAAATCTAAACATGAGAGTGAATACCACACCCATGAAAACTGGCCTTTCACTTTTCTAAGGTGTCCTTGATGCTCTCTGAAGGACTAAGTGGCCAAGGTAGAATCTCTGCTAGAATCCCATATACTGAAATGGTTTTCCTGAATTTAAACAGCACTGCATTAGACTACACTAAAAGCTTTAGCAGTGGCACTATTCAAAAACCATGCCAACACATAGCCCTTAAAAAGCTTTTTCAAATCATTGTCTATGATGCTAGATCCACTCATTAGCTTCAGAGGAAACTGAAGAGGAAACACAGAGAGGGGACAAGAAACTAAGGTTTTCCAGTTTGAAGGTTGTTTCTAACACTACTCTTTCAAGCCAAAAGTGCTATTAAGAGGTTATTTCACATGAAGACCACTTCCTATAATCTTCAATATGCTTCAGCTTGGCTATCAGAGACTGCTTACCCAAAACCTTGGGGGCAGGGGGCAGGGGGCAGTTAGCAGGCACTGTCTGTCTGCACTGGAGTGTGAGCACACGTGATTTCCAGGCGGAGAGACAACTTTTGATGTTGGCCTAATATTACATTGGGTCTATAGATATGTATTCTGTACCAAAGATGAAGATGTCATGTTGCTAATTTATCTATCATCACAATAGACGTATAACCTTGTATAATTTAGATCTCTATTGTATCTTCAAAAAAAAGGATCGAAGAAAGCTACAACTTCACTAATATACTGTTTATTTTAATGCAGAAGCACCTGCAATTATATAAATGTTAAGTAACCATAGCTGATTAACTCTGTTAAGGTTAATTGCAGCTGAATGTAATTTAAAGATTCATTTGAAGTTAATTATATGTTCTTTTAATAATCAACATTTTCATATTGCATAAAACAGCTGGTAGGAAAATGCTTCTATGACTGTTAAGTCCCTGTTGAGGTCTAAGAGATACCAGGGAGATTTCTCTATGAAATTCATGCAACTATTTCCCTCTCGGCTTCAGACACTGGAATAGGGCCTTATAATCACAAAACGTTGAGCAATTTTTTTCTGGAATTCAGACCACCTTCAGTACCTCAAACTGGTACCTCAAAACTTGAGCAATGTATCCAAAATCAGTCTGGAAAAATCTTGACTGCAGGAGGCTTGTATCAGAATGGGGTGACACTCATTTCTGTCCTGGATATTTCAATTCATCAAAGATCCAATCAATCCTTTAACTTTTAAAAGGGATTACTCAAATGATGGGAGAGTGAATATTCTAGTCTCACAGAATGAAATGCTTTCAATAAGAGTAACACTAAACTCAAGATTTGTGTACTGACACTGAGACATTCTGAGCATTTCACTGCAGAGTACAGTCTCATTATTTTTCCCAGTCCAAATCACTATCAAAAGCACCTGGACTCCCAGATAGGTATGGCCTTGTAGTCTCAATACAAGAGCAGACACAAAAGTTCAAAACTATCGCCATTTCACGTTTTTCCAGCATGTTACTTTAAGGAAGCAGTTTCAGTTACCTGCCTTGGTTTCGAGCAGGGGTGAAAACTTGCATTTAACATTTTAGAGGTGATATTTTGAAGAGTTCACATATTTCTTGTAAAATACCAGTCTGGCCCAAACCATGACACTACTATTCTAAAAGCACTGAACAATGCCAAAGTGATATTTATGTAAGTTATACCTTTCACCTACATTTTTTCACTCATGGTTCTAAAACCATAATTGTGATAGACATCTATAAGAGTTAACAAAAAAATCTGATTAGAAAGTATAGCCAAATTCTGCTATGGGAAGCCAGGGTCTCACCTCCCAGTAATCTAGCAAACACTGTGTAAACAACTAGAAAAAACATCTGTAAGAAACAGAAAAGAAAAGGGATGCTGACAGCAACATATGTGAATTACAAGCGGTGAGTTCTAAAAGAGCCAAGACTGGAAGTGAAAAGTCCCTCTTCATTCTACAAGCTACAAAAACTAGCTGAGCTAATAATCGACTTTTCATTGACTTGGCGGGGGATCACGTTGGGTCTGTGTTCCGTACAAACATGAACACTTTGCTGCCATTAGAGTACAGAACTGTGCTGCTTCTGGTTCACGTTGGGGTAAGGAATGAGGTGTCTCGTGATCTGGCTGTTGTTGGATATCTGGGCCTTGTCACTGTAGCTGTGTTAAATTAGAGAAATACCACGTCTGAGACAGTGTACTAATCCAATGAGAGGGAGCGTTTCCATTAGTTAATGTAGTGGTGCTGTACACAGAAGACATAGGCAAAGCTCAATAGAAGGATGACCAGAAACAATTGTCAAAATTTTGTCTAAAATTTTTTCCTTTGCATTTCTGTTTAGCCAGCTTAGCATTTTTTGCACATTGTTTAATTCTAACAGGCTACATGCCAAACAGTCAACTATGTTAACAAAGGTATTGTTGATTTTTAAGGTTAAATTCAAAAGACAGAAGGAAAACTACCTGGATTACTGGGGGGGAGCTCAGTTAATTGGTTTCTACATCTCTAATAGAATTACAGATTTCCTTTTTAATGACATCTTCTACTTTTGAGGAATACAGATGTTTATTTAAATAATTCTGTAGTATACATTTCTTTTACAAAAGGGTGTTTCTAGTGGACTGGAGATGAAGCACAACACTGGCAGTAGTTTTCTAAGGTCCTAGTCCTAAACCTCAGGCATTAGACCTGGTTTGTACCTCTCTTAATGCCGTAATATTGAACTTTTATTCTGTATATCTTGAACTATGAATAACACTGTACCATCTTAACAACATTATATGGATTCTAAGTTTTCTTCATGACAGCATGGGGCTATCTTGCAAGAAATATTATCACAGACTTTTTAAAAATCTATACAAAATATAGACTTATTTTGGACATACTCCCATCCTTTTTCTAATACAGGAATGATTCAAAATACTTGGCCCAGAATACACCTATTTTTCAATGATTTTTCACTCTCCTGTCTCCTTTCTGTAAGCCATAAGCCTCTAATATGAAATACAGAGCTGTACTGGTATAACAGTTTGGTGACTAATGTTGTAATTCTTACATTCTGGGTTGTCTTCCTATGTCAAATATGGGCACGTGATTTCTCCTTCAATACTTCTGAAAGGAACTGCCAAATGAACAAAGTTAGCACACGTGACCTTTAGTCAATTTATTCTGACTTCAATAATTGCATGGAAGTACTGTCAATACTGGCCACTTGGTTGTATTCACATTGCTTTCTCTTCAGACTGTCATCTTTGCAGTTCATGCAACTATCGTATATTTCTTTACTTTCTTCACACAACATACCTTTCAACTTATCATTCTCCATTGTGTCAATGGGAACAGATATACTCAAATGCTGTGCCCTTTTTATCTTCAGGGAGTTTCAAAAGCAAAGGATAATGTAGTATCAGACATGATAAATCCATTTTTCAGTAAATGCCTTGTCTTTCCACCAGTGTAAAACAGTTCAGATCTGAGACACCCCTTGCCTGGCCACCTCAACACCTGCAAGACTGAAATGGTCATGAAGAACAACTTTTAGTTGTTCCACTACACTTTGGAAGACGTCCTTTAAGTTCAGACTGTTCCCAAGTTAAACTCACAGTTCTCTCCACAAGTAACACTAGTGTCATATCTCCTCCTCTGAGGGCTGAGCACCAAGAATTTCTTCACAACATTATTTTCCTTTGTGGACAACCCCAGTCTCAAGGTCTGGTGCCTTCTACTCTTCACAAGTCTTGTGTCACATTAAGGAATACAGGTGGTGAACAGGCAGACACAAAACCGAGAGAAACATTCTCTAGACTCTCACAGTAAATCCATGCATCCCATTCCCCAGTAATCGCTGCCAAATATAAAGAATAAAGCCACAAGATGGCTCAGCTACCTGCCACCAGTAACTCTCAGAGAACTATTTCTGTGAAAGTACTCTAGAGGGCTGTATTGTTGGCTTGGCAAAGACAAACATTTATTCACGTCAAGAAAAACAACTTGTAATACCATCTCATCTACCATAAGATATCATCAAGATGATCTCTCAGAAAAGAAAAGGTAGCGAGACAGCTATAATTTCTTCCCTTTATTGTGAAAGCTGTATGTTCTCCTTGTGGAATAATATTTCATCTTCAAATTCATCTCCTTTCTCACTTACCAGCTTTGCTTGTATTCAGAATTTTTGATTCCTCCTCTCCCCACCCCATCCCCCCACCCCAGTGAACTGGATAGCTTCTGTTGTCAACACTTCTGAGCACCCTTTTGCTAGATGATTATGCTATTTAATTGTTTTAGTTGAGGCATAAAAGCAAGGAGAACTCTTTCTTAAATAAATTTGAAAACGTAAGCCCTTAACTGAGCCTCCTGAGTCATTCAGGTTTGGAAAATACGGCTTTTAGTTTGGCTGTTCTAGGACAGGCAGAATCAGAGAATTTTACTTACAGGAGCTATGGTAAAAATCACCACACAACATTAAATAGTCCTGTACTTTTTTGCTGTTTGAGCTCTGCAGCTTAGAACTATAAGTGTGCAGGAACACGTTTAAATTATGAGAACTATTGAGGGGATCCAGCAGAGAGTGAGTCCCAGCGCTTGGGACCAGGTTGCAGCCACCAGGCTGGGAGGCAGTCTCCTACCAACGCTGTGTAAAAGCAAGGTCAGGAACTGAGAAGTTAAGGTGGATACAAAGTTGAAAGGCAAGGTAACAACATTGTCAAAAGTCAGAAAAATAAGGAGTCAAATATGGCCACAAAGGCTGTTTTGCGGGAAGTACAGGATTGGTGGTCAGGAGTCTGCAAGAGCAGAAAGAACAAAATCCAAGCGGCTGCTCGAACAAAGGAGCAAGGGTCAGAACCAGGAATGAGAGATGACTGCCCAGCTCATATATGCAAACAATAAGCAGCCCAAAGGAACTGATGGGTTAAATCTTACACCCATTTGGATGCAGCAGGTCACCCAGCAGTCTTACAGACCAGTTCTCAACTGGTTGGGCTTCTCAGGCTCTTTGCTGCCCAAGCTGGAGCCCAGATAGTGACAGAAGAGTTTGGTTGTCCAGCTGAAATCTAACAGACTAATAACAACCTTTAAATAAACCATACAACTTTCAGAACTGCTCAGCAAACACTGGTTCTTCTGGTTTCATTTTTAGTCAAGCATGTACTGAAAACTTCCTTCACCTCCCAAGGGAGGTTTTACAGAGTCAAGATACAGACCAAAGCACTGAAAGTTGAAAAATGAGTTTCTGTGGGATATAAAATTCAGTTAACCGTAACCAATAGTTGGGACCCCTCTGTAAGTAGCATGTAAGTTGCTCATTTCACAGCCCCCAACAAATGCAACTGATAATCTATCGACAAATAACATTTACTTATAGCTTTAAAATCCCGGTGTATGACATTTGTGGGTTCAGTAGTTGCAGGGGAAAGAAAAGCCAGATTAAAATCTGCATAACAAACTTCCTGACTTTGATTACAGTGGGCAAAAGGAGATTTTAGGATGCTGCAACTGCCCTAGGTGTTTGACACAGAGTATGAAGTGTTGGGAAGATCAGTGTCTGATAGGGTAGGTGGAGACACAATTCTGATCCCTGGATGTCAGTTAACTGCTTGTTCTGCCCAGAAACCTCTGAGAGGTAGTACTGTCACAACTCATAAGCTGCCTGCCCTCCATGGCCTGACTCTTTGTAGAAGCATAAACACGTCTATCAAGCAGGACTGTTATCACGACTGCCTCAACGAAATTATTCCATTTAGACTCTCTCGTCCTTCCGGAAACAAATGCTGCAAGCATGAACTGCATGGAGGTGTGGTTACACCTACGCAGATACTAATCATAGATTAAACTAGATACATGAAGCATCAGAAGTCAGCGCCTTCCATAAACACAGATATTTAATGCATAGATACATGACTGGCAGACTAATTGTCTGCTGATAATCTCTGTTAGTTTGATGTAATAATAAAAGGCTTTATTTTAGGCTCAAGCCACGAGTACAGGGTAACCTCAGATTTATTTAGCCAACTTGTAGTCCAAAGCAGGAAAAGGCAGGAATTCATAGTCTGCTAGTTCCTTACTACAACACAGGGGACAGAAAGCACTCTCTGTCTCATAGACTGACAAAGGAGAACTTTGAGAGGGAGTAAGGAGACTACAACACCCTCCAAAGACACACCTGGGTTTGAGTAAAATAATGCTTTTCAGCGGTGTTTTAAAATTGCATCCCCAGCTTCAATCGAGTGTATCTTGATGTAACAGGAATACAGTTCAGAGGAACTCAAGCGACAAAGTGCTAAAGAATGTTTTACATAAGACAGTCACAGCATGAGGAGACTTGCTAAGAACTCTGCTGGCAGGAGTCAAGAAAGAGCTGAGCAACTTTAATAAGAAAATCAGAGTAAATGAAAGCAAAATTTTAAAAAAAGTCAGAAGAAAAGAAAGGCCAATGTAATAGAAATCTTGTCTGACTACAAAGGCTGAAGAGATGAAAGGCAAAAGGAACTTCATGTGTTTTCTACCTTCTTGTTTTTGGGCTCAGATGCACTGCGCATCTCCGAAAATGTCAGCGAGTCAGAAAGCAAATCAAAAGAAACAGCTCTGATCTGGGGAGTGTGCTTTTGAAAAGGAATACATCTACTGAGGGTGTAATGTGGCACATCAGGCCACCTGGATAATGAGGGGCAGCAGATGAGAAGGAGGACGAATTATGTCAGCTCCTAAATGAGAAGGCTGATGGCAAAGATGGGTCCGTTTTGCGGGAGCTTTCATTAGGAATCATTTGTGTAGCAGCACTTTGGGCCTCAGCTTTGGCGCTCTTTTTGCTGTGCAGAACGAGTGCTGCTGGGCATGAGATTTCAAGGAGCTAATCTCTGGCTTGGAGCCACAGATGACCAAGATCTCTTCTCAAAGCATTTCCAGAAAGCTTGCAAAACACTGAGCTGAAGTCCGGTTTCGTCTACGTTTTCCTACAGCTTCAGAGAATATTGTGAAGTTAAAAGGAATTGCCTAAATGTTGTGACTTGTGAAGTGCATCTAAAAATGTTGATTTATCTTTTGAGATTGTTAACAGCTTGAAGAATTTCTTCTGATATCCAAAGATGTTTGTCTTAAAGTTGTAACAAGTAAGCAAGTTATATTCATACATAAATGTAATGACAAATGTATTTTTCTGGTGAGGTTAAAAAAAAAGGGGGACATGAGTACGTAAATTGACAGAAGTTTAAATAAGCTTTTGAGATTTTGTTGAAAAGCTTTAGACAGTAAGTTTCCAATGGAAGTTCAGGAGAAATGTGGATAAGTGTAATTATTCTGATGAATAAACAAACGGTTCAACAGAGCAAGTTGAAAATGGCATAAAAACGAATAGCCATGGTCTGTTCCATTTACTTTTAGCAACATGTTCATTTGAAGTCTTTACCTTTACCATGAAATAAAAATAGGATGGATGTGTAAGCAAGAACAACTTGTTAACTTCTGAGAAATATAGAATTAATCTTGTAATGCTATTGCTGTGGTTTTTCTCATCTAATTCTAGGTTTCACATCTACAAATATTCATGTAACTACATTTATCGTGCAAAGTCAATTTCATCGCTTGCTGCTTGTATTCAGAGAGGGAACTCTACACTTACACATGTGAACATTCAGACTATTCAAAGTGCTGAAGGAATTGAAAAGCATCATCTGATTTAATTTACAGCTAATCAATTAAACTAAAATAGCTAAGTAACAAAAGCAGAACAATATTAAATCTTTTTGATTACAAATACATTTGGTGAATTAATTTAGAAATTGGACATTGCTATGTTTATCATTAAAACAAGATCTCCGCTGGCTAATCATCACTTACAAACACCATGACAACGGGACAAGAAAGAGGACAGGTTGAGTCAGGTAATGATTAAGCACCAGCATTACATTTGGACCAGTGTTTGGACTAGCTCTACTGTTTGATTGTCTCCAGAAAATTAGGTTCTTGTCTTATGAAATTTTGTATTGTTCTGCCACCCAGTTTCACTCAGAGCTACAAATGGAAATACTGAGAAAAAAAACCCATACTTGAAAACAAAGCCATGAATGAGGCTATTTCTGTTCTGTTTCAAAGCCAGCCAGGGATGACAAAAAGCTCAAAGGAAAGTCTGTTCTAATGAGATTTCTCCTCCAAAGATTTTTGGATGCACTTGGATACACATTTGAACCCTTCAGGGTTTATCTGATCAGAAATGAATTGCTGGTCAATCGTCATATGCTCATGGGTCCAAGTCATGACCTGGAATGTCGTCTTGTGCTAGAAGTGGTAAAGCAACGAAAGTAATAGCTTTATCAGAATGAAAAGGTTGAAACTGAATCAGGAGAAACACAAGATAATCAGTTGGAGCCCAGTAACATTTTCAGGGTGTTTGGTATCATATCTCAAATGCTATTGCAAAGCATTTCTACAAACGCAAAATATATACATTTCACGTCATAAATGAAATTGCAATCTCTCTTTATCTGGACACATCCACATCAATGATGGCTTTCATTTGAGGATGCAAAATTGAGGTGGCAACTGAATGACAGAGAAACCTGAATTTGAGCGGTCCAGGGCAGAACAGATTGATGGAAATACACAGTTTTGCAGAAAGCAAAAGGATTTGCTGGCTGACAGCTTTTCAGCACAACTGCTTTCTGGGCACTAGGGAACTGTACATTTTGCTGTTGCTTCAGTATGTTGCCACTTTAGTAATTTAAATCTCTGTCCAAGACTGTAAACATTTGTGAATGAAATTGTCTAGGAATGTAGTGCCTGAACCCCTTTTTCCCATCTCAGAAGGAGAATAAGCTGCAACATGAGTGCAAACTGGTAACCAAAGTCCTTGTAATATCATGGAGACATGAGTCTTACCCACAGCTCAAAAGTCTGCCCTCATTCTGACCCAAAAGCTACAGCTGAAAAGAACTGTGGGAAACTCAGGTGATTATGGATGGTGATTTTGGGGACTAATGCAGGTTGAGGTGGAAAGAAAGTTTGAAGGAAATTGGATGTACAACTTAGATTTTACAGGGTTACCAACACTCAAGCACAAGTTTGTCCAATGAATAAGGGTTGCTAAGGGTGAGGGAGATTTCTCCATCACCTTTTTTCTTTTCTTTTCTTAATAACGGTAGGGAATAAGACACAGCAGCAGAGAAACACACAGCAGCATCCCTACACCACGGGGCTCATCTACAGTTCCCATGGAGACAAGTACGGTTACTTAGTCATTGAGAGAGAAGGGTCCTTTCTCCTGTCACATTTTCTTTAAAATTTTAGGCACTATATTGTATTGTAAACCTTCTTATTTTTAAAAAGGTAACACAGTTCAAATCATTGCAATTCTGGTCCTTACAATTCCAGATCCAGACGAAGTGGTTTTAAGACTTAATTCCATCACTGCCGTCTCATTGAAATGAACGGAGAGAAACAATTAAGGGCAGAATTTGCTTCGTTGCTTGCAAAGCCCAAGGGCTTTCTGTAAAGGAATGCAGGGTTACGGCAAGCATAAAAAATGAGTGAGCCAGTACTGTGTGTCTCTTCTGTGTACTTGCAACATTCTTGCTATGTAAACATACTCCCTTGTACTCTAAAACAACTCCTTCCATTATTATCAACTTTACCTTCCTGAGCAGCATCCTGTGTTTTCTGAGCCAAAGACAGTATGTTTTGTCAGCAATCCTGCATTTCTGGAGTAGACAGGGATTGGTAGTATTTGCGTAGATTTGTTTGGCCAAAGATTCCGATATGTTACTTCAAAGATAGTAGTTTGGTTTTTTTTTTTATCCCCTCATACATTACCTGCCAGGAGTTTTTGAGGGTCTAGAGCATAAGCCAAGAGCAGATTTTAGTTGGTTCTCAGCACTGATCTCTTATCTTCATTATTAGAAGCAGGAAAAAAAATCTGAAAGAAAAATAATCCAGACATACTATTTGGATTTTTACATTAATTCCTGTGACTGTGAATAAGGTTCAGAACAAGAATTACTCACAGAAATGAGCCACGAAGGAATCAGAAAAACTGATCTGCTTCAGAAACTTTTGAACATAAAGGGTGAGAGATTCTCTGAATAGTGTATTCATTTTAACTGACCACGCAGAGAAGAAAGGCTTTGCAGAGGATCAGTTGAAGGTCTAGGTCCTTAATTAGCTCAATGGATTTTTGCACAGAGATGAGCAAGGGCCAGAAGGATGCCAGATGGGAGCAGTAGCCAGGCAGGTGATACAATCACTGTACGACAATATAAAATGCAGAACCAAGTCAGAGACAAACAGCTGTTGTATTTATCGCAAAGAACAAAGGCAACAACTGGAAGGAAGAACTGCAAGTCTTGATATAGGACATGAAAAACAGATGATTGTAAACATTAAGAAAAATATGAAAGCACAGTAGTCATGACTGGACATTGCACTAAATAGGATGGGCTGCTCAGGAAAGACAGAGATGTCACTAAAGCAACAGAAAGTGATATGCATAAATTAATTCAGTTCATGTCAAATCAGAGACAGAAACATGCAAGTCAGGAATCAGAAACGTGGTGGCTTTATTTAATAGAGGAGGAAAAGTGATATTGGCAACTACAAGGCCTGATCTCAATCAGAATAACTATCAAGGAATGAATACTGGTAAATATAAAACACCTTAAAGGATAATGTGGTCTTATTTGTTAGGGTAATTGATTTTCTACGGAAATTAGGTAAAATCTAATCCATTACACTTAAGGAAAGCAATCAAAATGGTCTTAGATGAAAAATTATTATTTAGCATGAAGAAGATATGATGTAGTTCAGAACTGTAAGATGAGTAAAGAGCTAGCATGAGGAAAGAAGTGCTGGTGATTACAGTTCTAGGGGAGTCTAATGTAATATTTTAATTAATTAACAGGACATAAGGAGGAGATGCCAATGGTTATTTTCTGGTGACAAAAAATGGACAAGCATAGTCAACATAAATAAAACCTTCTTCATTTTTTTTTTTTTTAAATAGGAAGACCTTGCTGCTGGTAAGTTCCCAAAGCATTGAAAAAACAGAATTTCATAGCACTGAGCTGTGCTCCTAAGCTCTGTACCAGAACTACAATTATACTATTGAGTGGGGAATCATCCCTTGGAAACAAACAAAAAAAAGCACAACAGTCTGGGAGTACTAGCTTATCACTGTAAATACCAAGACTCTGAGCATGACAAACTCAATTGCAGGGTATGTACAAGGTGAAGTATTTCCAGAGAAACAGGATGGTATTGTACAATCGCATTGTACAAGGCAATATCAGAATAATGTGATTCTACTCATTCTTGTTCAAGAAAAAATAATTTAAATTGGAATAAAGAGTGTTCCTGAAGGGAAAAGAGAAGTTATTTTAAGAAATGGCAACTGTTTGTCCAAGCAAAGTGCAAGCTGATGGAGGGTATGACTGCTCTCTGTAAATATAGAGGGAGGAAAATTAATTTTTTAAGCTGAAAAAAAAAGAAACCTAACAAAAATATGAACAAGCCAGCAGCAAATACAGGCATTCTGGTCTTTAAAGCAGAAGGGTTCTGGAACAATCAGAAATTGGTAGGAGTACCAGAAAAATTGCCTAGGTTTATGGTGGAGCTAATATATGACAAACTTTTGTGATAGGACTTCAAAGACCCAAGCACCTGCTCTTTGCCCCTGTTTGACTGTGCCACGCTACTCCCTCATTGCTCCACGCTCACCTCTCCACAGCTTGGCAATTTACGTACCATCAACTAGGTAGGTGCTCTTTCACATCTAGCCTGGGCCTGATGCCGTGACTGCTCATCTCAGTCCTGTTAGCGGGATCCTTCCATCACACAACCAACCTTTTGTCTGTGCCCCCTTAAAAGTAATTAAAATATATTAAAAATAAATATGAAAATATAAAGGGTTAATAACTAGCTGTTGTATAGAAATTAGTTTATAAAGCAAATGGTAGTGGTACATATGATAGAGATGTAGTGCTTCTCTTACTAAAAGATATTCTTGAGTGTAAGTAGGGAAAGGGCTAAACTGGAATCAATGCTACATTTTCTGTGTTCTTCATTAGAGCCACCAGCACCCAAGGTGGGACAGATGTCTCTATCAAACAGCATAGAAACATGAAATTTGAACATTTGGCAGAACATAAATTCATGCATTCTCAAAGAGCAGGCTCTGACTTGTAACTGAGAGGGTACTGCTGCAGCGAGGGTCTATGGTGTGCAGCTGCGCCGCCCAGGTCCCTCCCGTGAAAGGACTTAACACTACGTGCCACTGACAATACAGTGAAATTGAGACTGATGATCATCTGCTAACTCCAATGATTTGGTGACGGTGCACTTGAAATCTTTATTATCTGTTTTCTGGCACATTAACTGGACTGACTTACACTCTAAACTGCCATAACGGTTGGAGAAGTCCCTCTGATGGCCATTATAAACAGTTGCACTGAATTCTTGCTCATTATTCCTTGTGAAAGAAAACCATTACGTAAGGATTGCTACAAATCCTTTTCTGTTAAAGCTGCTCTGTGGCAGGGGAAATACTGTAGCTCTCCAAGCAGCTCTATAAAAAATCTCCGTAGAAATAAGGCTCCTTAGTACTGAGAGAATGTGACCTGCAGAGCTCTGTCCCGTATCTCCTTTCAGTTAAGTGGGCATGGGATAAGTAACCTCAGCTGTCTTTCTTCAGTAAGTGGTATTAAGCACATTCACCTTAGCAGTGAGGTCTGCAGGAACCCACTGTGCTCAGGAGATGATGTAATCTGCATGGAAAAAATGGAGACTGCAAACCTCAAGAGAAAAAGAAATTGATTAAACGCAGAAAGCATGAGAGTCCAGGCAGCATCCCAAGTGCCTCCAAGAGTTTCCTTGGTCAGGATGAGTTTCCCTCAGCAGCTGCCATCTATAGATCTGACATGACTCTGACGTGTGCTTATGCTACTTTTCCACTGGGTTGTGTACTGACTCAGAGAGGTGAGATGACGTCCAAGTAATTTTTCTAGAAGCTGTGCCCCAGGCTTTGATCCCTGATGCCCTGGCCAGATAAATTGACAGCTTCACCTCTTCATTTACTCCTTATTCAGTGTGCTGATCTCATCTATAATAGCAGACGAAATTTAGAGGATACATACATTAAGTTATATTGAGTCTCACTCAGAAGTAATCAAAGAGCACTATGTGTCAAGATTTTCTCTAATGAGAATGTAACATTGGAAAGGATTCCCTGCTCTGTTTCAGAGTCAAAAATTCCACAAAGTAGAAAGAGAAAAACTTACTTTTTTCTAAATCATAATATGAATACACCCTTTGTCTTCACTTTTTTTTTTTCCCCCATAAGGTAAGAGAATCCCTGTAATGATTTCAAGAACGTCACTGTCTTGCTGGAAACTCAAATCCTGAAAGGCACAATTGTGCCAGAGAGCCCAAAAAAGGAAGTATTCCCCTCCAAAAAATCAAAATACATTTAAAATCATCTGTGTTCTGGTAACATTGGCTGGTAACGCAGTTGGAAGAAAAGTTGTTCTGTACCTTGCACTTTTACTGTCTTATTACTGTATGATGCAGCTATTGATATTTGATGCTTTTCTTAAAGCTTCAATTTCTAAAGGCCTCAAATCCCTAAGGCTTTCTAGAGGATAAAAAATAGACTGCATTTTTTTATGTGATGAATTTCCGTGAGGATTCATGATACAAAGAATTTTCATTTGCTAGAGTAAATCAAGATCCATATTTTGAGGTGGGCACATCAGCCCAAAATTTCAGGATCTAGGCACCTCTTTCATTACCTTTTCTTAGAAGTGTCACCCACTGACATAATGCTGCTTCCCCATTTCCTCCACCCTATCGCAGTCAAGCTGCTGCACAGACAGGCTGTGAGATGCCTCTGACTGCTTCACCATACTGTTAAAAAGGGTATTCACCCTCTCTGTATTGTCATCTCTCAGGGAATGTTTTTTCAACGTAAGTCAGCCTTCTCTGTCTGTTAGCAAGGAGAAAAACAGGTATGTATAAAAATACAAGGTAAGTATGGAGAGGAATCCAGAAATTCTTTGGAAGAGCTGTATTCAGAGAGGGTTTCAGGTCATCATGGTGCACAAATACCCACATTTCCTTCTACTACGTTCAATTTGCTGATTCTTCATTAAACCCCTCTGGCGAGTTCGTATGACTTAGGACTCAACAGCTATTTCAAGGAAGTTATTTCTCATCCCTTTTGGGAATCATCCAATAAAGAGCTATCTATTCAGTTCAAATATAAATCATATCCCTGTATCGTCTGCCTACAAGATGGCATCTGTGCTGATGCACAGAAACAGTAGCACAGCTGATGGTTTTAACAGATCCTACGTATTAGGAGCGGATGCAAATTCAACAACTCTACTGATCAAGTTATATGCAGAATAATAAGGACACTTAGAGGGATCTGACCAGAGAAGAGGAAGCAAGACAGGAGAATTCTCCATTTCTGAGTGTTGATCACAAAGAAGCTAGCTAGATAATTAGCTCGTCAGACACTTAACAAAGCTTAACAAAAAGACCACAGGGTCAACAGCTACAGCAGCTACATTAGATGAAATTCCTTCTGACAGAATAGCACCACCCACAACTTCACTGCACCGAGGGTGCTTAGAACTGTGTGTGGGTGGCAGAATATTCCAGGTCTAGAAATGTGCAAAATCAAAGTCCTGAAAAAATTCCTTCAAAAGTTAAATTCTTTTCCATTGTCATCGCATCTTCTAAGCAATTTCATCCAGCATCAGTTGTAGCTGTGACTTAAGACTTGAAATAGCGCCCATGTGTTTTTATATTCCATATCATTAAACTCTGTAAAATTCTTACCTAGTTGAACAATTAATTTAATTAGACTGGAAGTTAATACAAATACTCTTTACTGGGAAATAAGCTGTGCTGTTTGGTGGTTCCCGATTCCACAATTCCCATCACACACCAGTTTATCCTGATCAAGATCCTTTCTAATATAATTGGAGGGTTAAGAAATATGTGAAAATTATATTAATTGAAAGGCATTTTCAAAGGCAGTCAGTGCTAATGAGTCCAAGAAGAAAAACTATAGCCAGCTATAAAAGTAAAATAGCATGACACTTAACCCTTTGCTAAGGATGGTAATTAGCAGGAAGGGCAGGCTTAATATTAATGAGGTAGCATTTTTATTTCACTGAGATTAAAGTTAACAAGGCAAGTGGTCTAAGCTAGGGAGGAACAGTTGCTAAGTACCATCCAGAGAAACACAGAGGCACATGCAAAATACTCTAATCAGGAAATATTAACGAAAACACTGTTACCTATGGAAACCTATAGTATGGGGATATCTCTGGTGGTTTTAAAAAGGTACGAATGATTAAGTATGTCAAATCTTTGAGCTTGTTATCTGAAGTCATTTGGCCACTCTTAAAATTCCCAGCCTACAATCTGTTCTCTGCCAGGAGTACCTAAATGTGCAAAGTGGAGGTAAAATACGAGGACTTCCTCCCTTCTCCCAGTGCAACCAGCAGAGCAAAACCTTGCCACAGCACTCAAGCAATCCAAATTGCACAGTGCAGTCTGATGGAGGACATCACAGGCTACTGCCCTTGGCCTCACAATGACTGATCAGAATCTTCATCTATACAATGATTTTATATTCATGAGAATGCTAATTTCTAAACTATCTGCATAACACCTTGACTCTTCAATATACTCAAAAAAACCTTTGGAGAGAAGGGAAATATTATTAAAATGAACCCAACATATCATCTCCTTCTACTATATTACTGTTACTTCACCAACTAGATGGCAATGGATTTGAATCTTCTCTCTGGAGTGCTCAGAAGGAGGTTACATACACGTTGCTCACCACTTCTGCAAAAGCAACTGTGAGGTTTTGAGTATTAATTTTCACACCCTGTGCCACACTTACAGTCCTTGTTCTCATTGCATCATGAAGTGTTGAGCTTGTCTTTTCCTGCTAAGCATATTTGTGGCCAGGTGATGAGATAGGGCAATGGAAAACACAGATGTCATTCTTCACTCCTCTTCTATAAGAACTTCTCTCTACTCTTGCATATGGGCTAATGCACATGGGCTTATATAGAGCAGTATGCATCTGGCATGAGGCTCTCCCCAGGTGCACACCAGTGAAAGCAGTGTTTAAAGAGAGTATGTTTTTTGGGCAGGGATTCTTCTTGCCACACTTTGTCCATCAATTCAGTATTCAGGGGAGCTTTGAATTCTTTTTGCTTGTTCTCCTTGTTCTCTACACCATGAATCATACACCAGGCCCTAACCTCACAGACGCTTTGTCATCCACTTCAGAATTAATGGGGCTATTAATAGGGAAAATGAAGAAGATGTGGTTTGATTAGACATATCAGCAACAGGTTCTGGGATACTGGGTGGTATTTGGCCAAGTGGTTCTTTGTCTGTCTCCCTGTTTCAGTACCTTGATTCTCTTCAGTGAACACTGTACCTTGGCAGTTGCTCAGGAATCCTGAGTAATTTTCAAATACCAAATATTATTATTAAGTACCAAGTACAATATCAAATATAGCCTCCTACTCTCCAAAACCCATCTAGACTGAGATAAAAGTTCACCTCATAGATCTCAAGAAGACCTGAGTATCTATAATGTTCAGGAAACAGACATCAGTTCCCAGAGCTCTCAGATCAACCTTTTTCATCGGCCCAGTAACAACAGATTTTTCTCCAACATTTTCAGGTGGTCACAGTACTCCAGAAGGCCTTGTGAGCAACAGACAGCTTTGAATAAATAATAATGCCACAGGCATCACAAGTACTGCCAGATACTTCTCACAATAAGGTCTCTGAAAATCCTCCCCATTTTTTCAATACAGAAAATTGTACATGTCATTACATAAAGTGATTACTGAAATCTATAAAGCTTGAGAAATTGCTTATCTCCAGCAGTTAACAGACAAGACTCTCTGTTAATGCAGGTTAATGTGCTAATAAACCATTTGTTAACAGCAGTAATTGACCAATTGTGAGAAAATATGCTGTATTTAATGAATGTCAGGAAGACAGAGTGCCCAGAAACCTGCTGGCATTGCTGTTCGTATTCTTGCTATCGGTGGTAGTGGATATGGGTAAGTGGTTACTGCTAATGGCAAATTGCTGTCAGAGCCCATTAGCCCACACACCAACAGAGCTGGACTCTGTGATAAGCTAAATAAAAACAGGACCTCAAAGTAAATACAGAAGTTCTCTCCATAACAACCTGTTGCTCCTCACAAGTTAAAACTGCATATACGATCTCCCCTCTCCATGAGATTCGCTAGTTTAACAAAAGAGCTAGCTTTTCCAAGCAGTCCAGCGATTCCTATATATTAAGCAAGAGTAGAAACAAGGCCTTTGGGGCTCTGTCCTGTCTTTTGCTGAGCCTCTGAAAAGGCTAAAACATAATATGGAGTCCCAAATTATATGGGGAGGGAGGAAGAGACAAGTATTTAAGTTAAAAATTCCCCAAACATTCTCATATCCTCAAAAGATAAAATTTCCTGCCCAGCTTGCCACCAAAAACTAATAAAATGTGCTTCAACAGAATTGCATGATTTTTATCCTTCCGCCCCTTCCCACATTTTTCTTGCACTCCTATTTGCAATTGAATGCAACAGATTAAATAGCATTCAGGCTTTCTTTCGTTGCTTCCTTATCACTTTTCTATACTCCTTTTTGACAGTACAGCTTTTCGGGGGTTGAAATCTTGAAATGTCACTGAGAAAGAAAAAAATAATAAACAAAAAGGAAACCATTCAGTTGTTTGCTTCCACTAGCAAAAAGTAGGAAAAAGGAACATTAGGGAGGAAGAAAAAGAATTGTATGGCACTAATTCAACATCTCTGGTTTTAAAAACTAGTTGGAAGGCATGGATAGGAGGAGGAAGAAAAATGTTTGGGAAAGTTTTGCAAATATACTTTAAAGACTCATGTCAATTTTTGATATTACAAAAGACAGCAGTGGCTCTGGACACAGTCAAAAAAACAAGGTAGGGCTCCAAAAAGGTGTAACCAGGTAGCACTCACACAGTAGCAAATCTAAGTAAGGACCATCAGCTTGAAAACTTTACAATATTTACATAAGAACAAATTCATCCTTTCAGATATTCCCAACAAAATAAGATTGTTGTAATTCCTATTATTACAGCAGGAATTAATTTCTCTATGGCACAGAATGAGTTATCATCATTCCATTTTTTTACTGAAATTTGATTATAAAAATCAATTTGAGCTCACATTTACCTTCTTGTTTGCAACTAGTCTGGAAACGTAATTCATCTTTCACAGGCATTCATTGGATTCCAGGAAAGAATACAGGATTTCTTTTAGAGTATTATTATCAATAAATGTGTAATGGCATATAATGGAAACACGGTTCTGAATTCAGACAGTTGAATTCAAGTAAAAAACCTACTCAACATAATTACTCCCTAAAAATAAACAAACTAAAGTTTTCCAGTTTAATTCTGAAAAGTACCAGTTTTAAACTAATTAATTTTGGAGTTGTTGCTAATAAATCTTTATATTCCCCAAGGAATAATGAATGGCTTGTAATTTAATTTTTATTAAGCTGTTACCAAGCCCTGTGCTAATTAAATCCAGGCATCAATAGAAATTGCTCCAAAGTAAGATCTGAAAATGTAAATAATGTATTAAAATAAGCAAATACCATTGTGTTACCCTGAAACAAGACAAGCCAAGAGCACAGAAAGAGAACTAAGGAATTGAGAACTGGAGGCAAATTCTATATGCCTGTGTCTGTGGTGTAGATTTGTTCAATATTTTATAATGCCCACTGAATTTTGCATGTATTTCACATCAACAAATCTCTTCGTGTTTTAAGAGCTGGCAGCTGAGGTGCCTTCTGTGAGCAAAGGGCTTATGAAGGAACGCTTCCCCTGGGGCTGAGATGAAATAAATGATAAGGAAGGATGAGACAGGATCACCAGACAGAAGAGCTGCCCCCAGGGGCTCCCGGGAACAGACTCTTATAGGATAGAGACTCTGGTGCCACGCGCTCCTCTCCCCATGCCCAGACAGACCTTGTTCCAGCTATGCCAGGAGTCAGTGACAAAACTCCGACGGACTGCATGGGAAAGCAGCAGACTTGGTGAGAGCAGAATTTGAGGTGCATGTCAGGTTTTAGGTGTGTGCATGGGGAAGTTTAATAGAGGGATCACATCATAAACAAACATGGAGGGAGAGACTTTCGAATCTTTCTCTCCTTCCCTTGCAATATATTAATACATCCTATTATCTGTATTAGAATAATCTCTAGGGATCTCAGGCAAGCTGGATATCCACTATATTAAGGATTCATATGGTAAGAGAGAATCCTAGAAGATCTTACAATTTAAAAATACGATGTAGGAAAAAAAGTAGGGAAAAACTGTTTAAAATCATATTTTGGACCTCAGTTAACACCAGAAGCTTCTCAGCAGCACAACTGGTATTTGCTCATCCACCTCCTAGCAGACAAATTAGCCATGCTAATTTTACAAATGGGAAGTGAAGGACAAAAAGGCTAAAGAAACCATCCAAGTTCACATGAGAAGTTGCAGAGGTAGCAGTAAAAAAATCCCTCTATAAGATGACCAGTTCTTTAGGTGTTGGAGAAATACCTCTCTCAGGAACTGTTTGGCTTCCACGTTTATTAGGGTGTGCCAGTGAGACCAAAACACTGAATCTGAATATCTGGTCAGCTATACTATGATTAGGCTTCTCAATGAGAGATGATGCTGTATATTCAGGTAAGAGGAGATGCTAAAACGTTCTGCCCTGAAATGAGGCAACAGGCACAACAATACAACAAACAAATAAAAATCTCACACAAAACTAAGATGCTGCTGTTTTCTTTTTCTTTGTAGCAGAATAACGTTGAAAATCTGTGTGTGAGTTGACAGCCACAGAAAAGTTTTCCCTTCGTTTATGTAACCAAAACCAGACTGTGTAGTCAGCCTTCCAAACTCTTCTGAATAGGGATGGCATACAGTCTTCTTAATGCACTGCTTTGTAGACACTGCTAACCTCCTCCCAGACACAAATAATCCATGCTGAAGAATCATTTCTTATCTGAACCATATCTAATCAATCACAAAACTAGTTCCAGTCCTCCCTCAGATCACTCTGAAGTCTGTCTCTGCCCCAGGTCTCCTGACAAGAGCTGGGGCTCGCAGAACTGGACTCGAGGAAAAGAGAAAAAAAAAAAAAGGAATTATTAGAGAGGAGGAGAAAATTGGAAAAGAAACTGGGCTTTACTTCAGATTCATGCTACTATATGTCCTTCAGGTTGATTTCCCGTGGTAGCTCAACATAGCGACAACACAGAGGCCAGAGACATCGACAACATTGCTAAGGACCGGCCTTATTTCAGAAGGTGAAGAGCCTCAGCCTTGGGTGAGACCCAGTGAAGCACAGCACAGAGAACTGGCCAAGATAATAGATTTTATTTACATGTATAGAAGTGCCTCCAAATAACTAATCACATAAGAGCAATGTTATTTCTTAATACTCCACTGAAACAGTTTTTAAGAGACACAAATAAGGTCAAGACTTCTGGCCAGCATCCGCCTACAAGCTGTAGCAACCCATTAATGCCTGTGATGTGGACATCAAAGTTGAGAACAGGGACAGGGACATCCTAAGCCTTGTTTCCATTCTCCGAAACAGCAAGATGCAGTGTCCCTGCTCTGTGTGTCTGCAGCTAACTAGTTCCCAAAGGAGAGTCAGCAGACGATCCTGAAGACCAAACAGCCTGGTCCTGTGCTGCCTCATTACTAATTCTCTCTCTCTCTCATGTATTTCAGTCATTTAACACCAGTCATGATTTTGGCTTTAAGGTCTTCTCATGTTGTTACTTATCTTAAAAATTCTAATGCTACTCAGCTCTCTTCTGATCAGTCAGTGGAAGTGCAGAGGCTTCTTTGCATATTATGGAACAGGTTGCAATGGAAAAGCATAAATTCCAAAAAATTAATGCAGTAACACACTCGGAACAGGTGCAGAGCTTCAGCAGAAACATTGGCTTGCAGACATGCTACAAGTCGGTGATTTTATACTCTTGCAAAGATCCTGTGGGCTTCAAGATGTCACTTCCTCTTGGAGAGGCAAAATTTTGTGACCATCCAATTTGCTGCCTCATGCCTTTGCAAAAGGCACAGGTTCCTCTGCTGTCCTCCCAGTGCCACACCAGGCAGGCACTGGAAGCCTGATGGAAGCCAGCATCCCCACACAGAGGAAGGTGCTACAGACACATACATCTCGCTTACATGAGAGAGAGCAGCTCCCAGTTCCTGGTGACCTCCAGGACAGCAATCCCTGCTCCTAACCCTGGAACAAGTTTCCAAGATCAGAGTATCTGCTGTACCTCCAGTCTGTAAAAGGCACAGGATCCCATAGATTTTGTAGGAATATTCTTCTCTGACTACCAGCCATTCTTGGTACATAATAAGCTAAAAATAATGGTGACAGCGCATGAACACATAAAAATGAAAACTAACTGCAACAAAGGAAAGAGAAGAGTCTTTGCTCACCGTTCAAGGTGTCATTGCTCTGTGCACACAAAGAAAATACAGATTCTCAGATTAACACACTTGGTGTTTAATGTTAGCGTAGGAGTGGAGTGCTCTTCTTCAGAAATACCTGGTGGTTTTAGCCTGTTTTTTACCTTTTAGCTATATATTTTTTTCACCTTTGTATTTTTAAAGTAAGTTCCAAGAGCTTCAACAATCTTCTGTGTTTGAATTGTATTTTGTTTTGTTCTGAATGCCAGTGCATTTCTAGGCACTAATCCTCCGTCTTTATTCTATGCACATGTTTGTTCATTCAGTTGGCTTGGTATGTAATGAGGTTGTTGGCAGCTAAGGCTTTTTTTATTTAGTATCATTAGGTTTTATGATTTCTACAAGTTCCACATAGCAAACCATTCACTCAGATATTAAAATGCACAGAATATCGACCAATTAATAGTGGCTCCAGAAATGACCATGCAGACACCACGAAATAAGTCCAATGAAGGGAATGTATTTTTCCAGTGCTGACCTGTCTCACATTTTGTCTTCTAAAAGAAGACAAATGTTTCTTTCCCTTTCCAATGCCACATCCTCTGGTAAAGTACAGAATGAATACATACATGCACCACGTTCACACACGCTCACAAGCTCACTGAAAAACAGTCAACATTAAAAAAAAAAAATCACCTTTGTGTTCAAACACCAGGTACTCCCTCAAGAAATAAGAATCAACCCAAGATGACAGTAAAAGAAAAAAGCAGTTATTAGAGTAACAACTGTGCAAAAGGTGGTCCTGTGACACCCCTTTCCAGTCTGCACACCTTTGCAGGTACATAAGATACCTCCCTCAGGAGTTGCAGGGTAAGGATGCGAAGTTAAAGCCCCCCCAAATGTGCTGGTTTATGGGGCTCTGCGGACGTTTAGACCTACTTTGCTCCTGGCATGCTCCTCCACACCCTGGGCGATGCATCTGCAATAAATCTGTGTATGGAGTCATGCTGTGGTGGGGAGGACAAAGCACTATGAGGCAGAAGAGAGTGTGCTTTCCCTAGGGATCGCAAGGAGAGACTATTCTCCCATAGCTGCTGATACGAAGCATCACAGCTCTCTTCCTTTACCACGACCACAAGTGCCAGATGTATCTAGCCAGCAGAGCCCAGAGCCAACCATGTCTTGTACAGAGTCAAAGGTGAGGAAAAAGAGAGGCCATGGGAGCTGTGCAGCAAGTATTTGAGATATAGATGCAACAGCTGGGAACACGCAGAGTGAAAGAAATGTAAAACTCACACTGACTGTATGAGACCAGATAAGCTAGATCTAGGAAGTGTGGAAAAAGGCTAGCTGAAAGGTGTTCCAACCCCCAAAGATGGAGGAAGGGTGTAGGGAGCATGTTGCAGACAACTCATTCCAAGAACATTGTCATGGGAGCAAAAAGATCTCATTAAAAACATTTTTAAAGATTTTAAAGGGTACTCAGGAAGAAATTTGAACATTTTTAATAGTTCTTGTAAAAAAATCAAGCAGTCAGCCTTCTTTTAAATTACGAGGAAGGAACTGTAACCATGGGTGGTATTGTTCATATTTCTCTGACATTGCAGAACACTCAGGTATGGGCAGCACACCAGGGCTACAGCTTTTGGTCCTCTCCGGATGTACAGTTTATGTAGGTTTCTGTGGAGCATATGGGCTCGAGGCAGGGTTGCTCCCTAGATGTCTGGAGAATAAATGTCTATTACAGAGTTGTGTAGGACTGAATTCACTGACCCTGGAGATACACTCCTATCCTATGCATCTGTTTCCTAGTGCTGGGTTTATGAAGAACGAATGTAACATTTAGAGTGATTGCATAGAGGATAATTTCGAAAAAGGCAGAACAAGATTTGTCATCTTTGGCTTACGCTAATTTACCTATATATCACCAGCATAACTTCTTTTATATTTCTGATTAGTCTGAGTTTCATAGTCAAGGTCAGGGTTAATACAATGCAGGCATGTAATATAAATCCTGAGGTTTCTTTGAGTGGGTTTTTTGGTGTTTTTTTAATGTTGGAATGCTCTATTTATCATACTCTAGCATCTCATAAATAATTGTATACACTGCACTGTAAACCCTAAAGAGAAAATCAGCTATTATAAAGAAACTACAAAAAAACTCATGTTAAGAAAACCAACCCATCCATATGTACTCTTTTCCTCATAAAAATCTCCCAGCCACTTTCTAATTTGTTTTAATTACAAACTTCTATTCAGGGAACAAATGGATTTGTGCATTATGCAACATAAATAAAAATAGCCACACACAGAAATCTCTTTTCCCCCTAGACTGACTGAGCTTTTCAAATGTTTGCCAGCAGGTTAACAAATGCTTCTTACAAAAGCAATTAAAAGTAACGCCACAAATAGTCATTTGAGTCCAGTCTCCTATACCCTAAGCATTTTTTGCCTGGACAACTCTGCTTAAAACAAATGTTCCTATGTACTCCCTGTTTTGCACTCTCACTCCTGCAATATTTTACTCACAATACCCTTAATGAGTTCAGCTCTTCCAAAAAAAAAAATAAAAGATGCATTTCCACGGAGGGCCTATGTGTCAGATTATGTTACTTGCTTCTCTTCAGTAATTCTTACTATCATCATCCTTTGAGATGTCACTTGGAAAATTACCCAAATCCAAAGTCCCTGAAAGGTGCTTCTATTAAACTGCAACAGGAAACCATGGATAGAAACAAATTCCAGGTCTCCACTCGGGCAAGCACTAGGGCTGCCCTGGCTCGCATTTCTCCTCAGGTCTGCTCTGAGCCTGCCTGCTCAGGGCTGCTCGTGTGACCTGCCCACGGGATACGGCCGTACAACTGGGTGCTGCGTGATGAACTCAGCAGCTGGTTGGGGTCTTTCTGCTTTTGCCTTTTGAAAAAAATAAATTCAAGTTCCAAACAGATAGACTTCTTTCAGGTATAATACAGCAATGCAAACAACTGTAAAGCAGCCTTAAGAAGCTGTCCATTAATATGACCATCCCACTCTATCTAGCATGCTCTTCGCAATTTCCCTGCTACAGAATAGCACAAGTTCAACTAATGAGCTACATTTGCCCTTCGTGTACGAAGTCTATGAGCCAAGCTTTTGCCATTATGTCAGGTTGCTAAACACAGAGCAATTTGGTAGCTGAGAAACTGAATCACTGAAAAGCAGTGCAACCCATCACAAAGCAGGATCCCGCTGGAAAGACGGGAATCTTCCTTGCTTTTTCAGTCTACCCTCCTGCACTGCTATATGTAATGCAGGAGAAGAAAACTACTGCCAGTATAAGAACAGGAAGAATTTAATCTTATTTTAGCCATGTCTCAAGAACATGGGAAATGGGAAAGTTGTGTATTAGGCAGAGTGGAAACCTGCATCTGACAAAATAAATTTCAGGTATCAGGCACCAAAAATCAAAATGCTCCCATACACCCAATTCTACCATTCAAACTCATTAATTTATTGTTATAAATTTATAATGAATTCATCTTCTAGTTGTGTTGCCAACTCCAGAAGGTCTAAACCAGGATTCAGAACTGGAGGAAAACAAAGCTTTTTTCAGTCATATTTTTCTGCCTGTTGTGGGTTTTGGATGCCTCCTACTTTTCACAATTCTTGAGAGAGATTCACAGGTACCAAAGTCAACTTTCCATGCATATACAAGTGAAGGAAAAAGACAGAAGATCTTGTCATCACCCACCTCACTGCATCCCCTTTTCAAACAGGATAGATAGTAAAATTATCGAGCTCATTGCCTCACTGTAAGATCACAGGGACCCTTTTTCTTTGAAAAACGGTTTAGTAAGTACTCCTGCTCCTAAAATTGCTTCTCTACCCTCCTGCTTACAAAATTTAAAATCTACATGAATAGTACAGAGCTAGAAGTATTTTCTTCATTACTGATTAAATATTCATACTTCATATGAGTTTAGTATTTATTATTTCATTTATGTGCAACTGCTTTGTAATTTAGAGACTGTGAAGTCTGCTTTATCAGGTGACACTGTATCCAGGGAACTTCCAGCAGAACTGACATCCAGCCTATGCACTAACAGTGACAAAAACCCTGCCAGTTGTAACCATGATAGTGTCAGCTCTCCACAGGGGCAGGGCGATTGACCACATGCCGTCTGGAGCTTTCTTCCAGCTCTGCTGTCTAGTCTATGATTGACCAAAATTTTAATTTTAAACCAGGTTGATGAAACACAACCCATATGCCTAGTAGTGTCTAGTCAAGTAAATCTTATCTGCTCACATAAACCTTGCAGATCTTAAGTTGCAGCCTATTGGCTTTGGTGCTGAGTGTGGTGTAAAAGCCAAAATGATGCATGAATAGATGGATGGTCCCTACAGTCAGGGTAATATGCATTTATCCAGTCTTTATAGACTTTACGCTGCAAACGTTTATATCAAAGCTGATTGTTTCAACTCTTTCTATAACCAGTGGAGATAACTTGCTCTTTAATTCACCCAATATATTTCAGATGTGTTTTAACAATAGTATCCCGCCAAAAGCCTTTGGGGGCTCTGATGCATGGAGCAGAGGGGGAAACTGAATTATATTGGGAGACCCACAAATGTATCAGATAAGGAGAGCTAGTGCCGTAAACTCCTCCTTCATTGTATGGTACAGCTGCATCTGTCCAAACCTCTCACCCAGTCAAATCAGAGCCATACGTAGCCCAGAGGGCTACAATCCATAAAGAGGATAACTGAGTGCAGACTGCTATTTCTGACAGGCATCACTACCACCACCACCATAATTTTCTCCTTAAAGACAGAGGAGAGATTGTGTTTTTAAAACCAATAGAATTGGCTGAAGTTGCCAAGCCACACACTAGATTCTTCGTGGTAAGAGCAGATTTTTAGACATGACATATGAAAGAGGCGTTTATGATCACTCATTAAAGAAAAAACATAGCACCCTGGGAGTACATGTGAATATATTCTCCAGCTCACCCACAGCCAAGGGTTCCCATTCTGTTAAAGAATAAAGCCCTTCTAAGACCGTTAGTAAACAACTAACTTCTTTGATCTGTTATTTTGATTCTGGAACAAAGAGTTTCTGAGCAGCATAACAAATTATTTCACCCATATTACAGCATGTCAGACTTACTGTTGTCTTGAATATTTTTCATCTCCCAGCTCTGTTTAAGATATGCAGTCCCATCTACATCTTTTCTGAGCAATCACATATAGACCCTGACCTCTTTGCACAGTCCAGAACAGATCCTGAGAAACTACAAGTTCCAAGGAATTAATGCAATAAGCCCCACATTCTCCATTTCTTTTCTTTTTAGATTTAGCTAAGTCCATTATATTTCCTCAAATTCAAACCAATGTATTTTGTTTAGTTTTAGTCTTTGTTTGAACTCAGTCCAAACCTCTCTGTCTTCTCCAAAATGCTCCTGCGTTAGTAGGTATTGTACCTTCACCCACACACCAGAAACCAACAGGTCATGCACTAAATATTAAACCCATAATGCACCCAGCTCAGGAGCACTGGCATTAAGTACTGGCAGAGTCTGCAGGAGCCATGAGTGCCTGAATTCTAGCGGCAATGATTTCTAACAGCAGAAACCTTCTTAGCATCGTAGCTCATTACTTTAATAGTTTGTGTGGAGTATTATATTCATCACAGAGAGAGGATGACATCCTTCATTAACAGCCTCAAGATAAAAAGCCCTTAACATCCCATTATCCTGAACAGAGTTGTATCCCATCGCTAAACTTAAGAGCCACTTACAAAGCATACAGTACCTTGTGTTTTTCTTGTAGACACTTGCATTGAATTTAGTTTTCACTTCTGCTTATGGCAAGGATTACACATTAGATACTTTCACTGTTATAAACTATCATGGCAGAAAAGTCATTAATTTACTGGGGGATAGGAATATCTTGCCTCCCCTCCTCCTTACTACCCATTCCTTTGTCTCATTCTTGCTCCTCAAGCACATTTAGAGAATCTATAAAGTCTTCAATTGAAGCTTTTGTTTTTGAATGAAGGATGTCCTTCTATTCCAAATAGAACAATCTCAAGAAAAGATATTAGTACTTCCTAAGGAAATGAAAAAATCAAAATTTTGGAGGGTTGCACTTCCTTCATGCCAAGATATATTCAAAAAGAGATGATCAAACACAAATTCATGTTTCCTTGTGCCACTGGGTAGCTATTGCAACGCTGGAGACAGTTTGAGAAAAGGTAAGCAGTGAAATAAAAACAAAAAGAAAAATTGAACAAACTTGGACTTTAATACATTTTATTGCACTTAGTGGCAAGAATAAAAGAATTGGCAGATAAGAAGCATGAAAATTCCTTTTCCCCTCTACAGAACATTATGCTTTAAAATGCATGTGCACTGGTTGTTTTGTTTTCTAATCTTGTTCCAACTCTATTTTCTGACAATGTCCTGAAGAGTTGATTCCTGTGCCCTCTACTTGCATTGTGAAGCATTTTACTTTGTGATTACTTCCAATCAAAGTCAGAGGAATAATTTGCAAAGTGATCGCTAGCCTGATTACAGATGACAAAACCCAGTCTGTATCTTGCCCAGATCATTAGGGAGAAAAAAAATTATTTTGGAAAATCTGTCTTCTTTTTTTTCTTTTATTTTCTTTTTTTTTTTTACTCTCTGAGAAGCACAAAATCAAAAAGGGGAAGAAAGTATAAATATCTAGTCCACAGTGCAAGCTAGAATGATCTAGATGACAGACCTGCATCCTGACAGCAGCTGTCCTCAGGCACTTTTGCTAACTCAGAAGTTCCAAAGATCATCTCTTCCCCTCTCCCGCTCCATTACATGGCTACAGGTTGGATAAAGGCTTTGTATCACCCCTCTCACACACAGAGACACACACTCTTCCTGGGACTGTCACAGTTGTGATTGTAACCTGTTAGGCTCAAGGTAATACAGCCACTCTTTTTCCTAACTTTTTGTCCCTTGCACCAAATGCTCCTCCTCTGCCCTTGTATCACCATCCATACCACCTTAACACCTGAGGCACCTTCTCCAGGCCATTTCTACATGCTCTTCAGCATTTGTTCGTGTAGCATAAAAAAGCTTCAATAAAAGAGAAAACTGAAATGTAAAGTCCTAATAAAAGTTTATTTCATTATCAGTAGCAATAACTACTATATTTTCAGCTGCTCAGTAAGTTACAGACTTCCTTACTCATTAACTCATAAAATAGACCAACTCCTTTGAGTTCAGGCACAGTAAGTCATAAACTACAGAGCTCCTCATCACTGCCACGCTATGTAACTTGAATTCCATTCTCTTCATTCAAAGCAGCTTCCTCATTACCTGCTTCTGACATTTTTTTCACCTCAGTTCTTATCTGCTTTGTTCCTTTCCCGTCAATTGCAGCCAGTGTTCCTTTTTCTAAACTGCCTCCTACTTTTCCAGACAACATGTTCACTGTGCAGGTATACTCCAGTGACAGGCGCTGAAAACGTGATGTGTACTGGTTATCATCAAAAATACTTAACATTTGTTGAAGCCTTCCTTTTCTAGCTATGCATGAAAATGCTTCCCTGAAATGGGAAAATATGAGCTTCTAATATTTCAGTCCTCTCTGATGGATAAAAAATCCTTGAAGGACTGTGAAGAAGTGCAGGAGAGGAGAAGGAAAAAGAGGAGCACCGACTTGGGGTTGAGGGAAGAGCAATGCAAGTCTCTATTGGATGGATTGTTCTTCCAGAAGCTGTGCATGAATGATTGAAAAGTCTCAAAAGGCATATAACACCACAGGCTACAAACAGCAAAGTTTGATTAGATAAGAAAGGAAATTTTCCTTATTATTATATCTATTTAAATTCTTGTATAAACATTAAAGAAAAGTGAGGTAGTAAGGCGGCAGGGGGGAAATAACAACTGGCTAACAAGCAGTAGGAGAGAGCTCAAGTGTAATATTCAGTTCCCCTCACCAGCATGTTGAAGGGATATGAAAGCTCCCAATCTATTTTACTCCGTTGCTATCTGTCTACTTTTATGACCCTGCCAAACTCAAAGAATCACTCCAATTTTTTAAAATTATAGCTATTGATTTCTCTCTTTTTCCTTGTCCTTGTAGGAGAAATATGACTTACGAAGGGTTTCTCTGGTTGGTTTGGACTTTGTTATTTTTGAAAGAAGACTTCTCATTCTTCCCTCCCATTTGTTCCTCTCTGTATTCCAGACAGACCAGTACTGAAATCAAGACAGAAGAGACACTGACAGCCCTGGTCTTTCTAAGGTCAAGCGCCATAGTAAAGAACACCCTCTGTGGTATCCTTACTCTACTGGAAAAAGGGCACACACAGAGCTCGCATGCTCTTCGCAGAGTCAGTGCACACACCTAAATCCCCACAGCCATATCAGACAAAATTTATTTCGACAGCAGGAATCACATTATCAGCCTAAGGAAATAGGGATCATTTGGGAATGAAATAAACCTAAACCTCTGTATCGCAACAAACAAATGAGATCACACTGTACTACCAACCTCACCTCCTAAATACAGTTCTTACATACTCTAATTATTGATGAGAATTCCTGGTCCCAGGGAAGAAACTATTTGGCCTTCTCAGGGCTCATCTAAGGGACATAGCATTTACAAATATTGATTCACTCTCTGTGCTTAGTGGAAACGTTCACAGACAAAGAAAGGCTGGCTGCTGTGCATAATCAGAATTCATTTTGGTAGGATTTCTCTTTTCCACTTTCCCAGTTTAATTAATATATCCTGATTTCAAACTATTTTTAACAAGTCATTTTTCTTCAATCAAAGGGCAAATGCTTTTTCAAGGATGTCACTCATCGAAATTACTCATCATTTTATAGTTTCCTGACAAGCCACAACAGACTCTACCACAGAAATAAAATCTACAGCTGAATTAACTCAGACTGTCTTATTGGGGCCTGCTGTAACAGCAGTGCACTGAATCTTGAAGACCACCGAAGGCTGTGGCCCTTAGCACCAGCTTTAGTTTTTGCAAGAATTATCCATAGTACACAAGGATACTGGAACCGGAACTTAACTTTTGTTGAATCTGCATAAAGCTGGAAGGATTGCAATATCATGAGTGAAATTATTTTGCATTTACAGTGGTACAATTGAAATAAAAACTAGCAAAGCTGATAAAATCCTCTTTTGAAAAAAAAAAGGGGTGGGGATAAATGGGGGAATCTGAGAGCACCTAGGTGGCCAGCCCTGTGTTTTGTGGCTCTGTTGAATTGTTCTGAACATTAAATAGCAAGAATGTCTAGTTTCTCAAACTCAGGCTCTCCTGTCAGTGCAAAACCACCACCGGCAGCCCAGATTTCTTTCTTGCTTGGCTGATGATTACTGATCTTGACACTTGCTGGTACTCTGTGTTGTGAATAATTCAGGGATGCTGAGTTGTTCAGTGACAAACTCTGGAGGGTAAAATGAGATCTGACATTGCAGCCTACCTGTTTGCGCTTCAAAGCAGAACTAATAAGTAGGATCTCTCTGTTAAGCCTCACGATTACTGAGAAGTCTGAACAAAAACACCCTCACAAACACTCCAAAGTGTTTGTCCCACTCCAGCTGAAAGGAAGACAACAAAGAGGGTCTTTGCCCAGCATTGTTCAGGAACTTAAAGTTATTGCCTCACTGCTGTAAATTCAGCATTTGACTGAAGTCCAGAACAATGTTGTTGGCTTCCAAGCCACACAATTAGGAAGAAAATAAATTTCTTCTCTGGAAAAGAAGGAACTGAAGGGCACAGATGTTTTCTGCTAGATCCAGCTATGCCACTGTAGAAGGGAACGGTTACCATGTTCTGCTCCACTCTTTGCTGGAGGCACAAACATCCACAGATCTGCCAGCTGAGCCCTTCAACAATTCCTAATTTGTTCAGACAAAATCACTTCTGTTATCTTGAGCCATGATTTGAGTTGACCTGCATGATTTTACCTGAATTAGCAAACTAGAGAGCACTTTCAGCACCTACTTTAGAGGAAGTTGATAGCGTGAGGTTAAGCTCCAAAATGGACCCTGTCTCTTCAGGCTGAGAGCATTTGGAGAGGAGGAATCTCAGGTTCCACCTGATGTGGCTGTGGGGAATCAGTTGTGTGTACCAGTGCTGCATCCTGTCCCCATCCTACATTGGGCTTTTTTTCCACTAAGGTTAGAATCACAGAATCATTTAGGTTGGAAAAGACCTTTCAGATCATCTACTCCAACCATTGACCCTAGACTACCAGGTCTGCCACTAAACCATGTCTCTAAGCACCACGTCTACATGACTTTTAAACACATCTAGGGATGGCGACTCGACCATGTCCCTGGGCAGCCTGTTCCAGTGTTTGATAACTCTTTCCGTGAAAAATTTTTTCCTAATGTCCAGCCTAAACCTCCCCTGGCGCAACTTGAACCCGTTTCCTCTTGTCCTGTCGCTAGTTACTTGGGAGAAGAGACCAGCTCCCATCTCACTACAACCTGCTTTCAGGTAGTTGGAGAGAGTAATAAGGTCTCCCCTCAACCTTCTCTTCTCCAGACTAAGAAAGCCCTAGAGTGTGCTGTTTACAGAACTTGTTACTTGACCTTAGAAATATCAGCAGAAATACTAGGAACAATGGAGCATAGCTGAGGTCAGTAATTTCTTCCACAGACACAGCTAGATCCAGAAAACAATGTCTATGAAGGGCCTGGAGCCAAACACCAAGAGCCTGTAGCCCAACCTGAGAAAATGCTGTAAGGCCACAGGTGGAGTTTTTTCTGGGACAGAGCTGCAAGTCTCAGGACTTTAGTAACATGAAGGGCTTTTGCAAAGAAAAGATTGGCATGAACTGAACCATAGTCAAAGAAAGTCTGTACAGGTACTGACTGATAACACTCATCATCTGTGCAGAGCATCTGGCCTGCCGAGTCTCCAGCATTAAGGGGTTTTCCTTATCTCAGTAATATTTATGTTGACTTTACATTTTTGAGGACAGGGATTTCGGGACCGGAGTCATCAAAACACACTTGAATGAAAAAATGCAAATCTCTGTAGTGCGTGGGTTTCAGCAACACAAAACAATTATTTCTCCCCATGATTTGCATAACAAAGACACCAAGTCCCTCTTTTTTCTAAGCCCTTGGGAAAGGTTTCCAATGCACTTGAGGCACAGCAGATTCATCCAGCCAGACTGAGAGGCAAAGGGAAGAAGGCATTAATACTCTTAAGCTTTCTATAGCACAAGAGAGGGTAGGCAGTAAAGCAGTAAACGCTTAGTTTCTTTAAATCAAAAATAAAAAGGGATGCTAGTAAAAAGCATAAGCTTTACAAAATAAAAATGAGGTTCTGTAAACTTTAAAGTGCACCTGTGATTAGCAAGCATTGGTAGTAGCTCACTGTTAAAGACCACTAAAACTTTTCCTGAAGGGCATCAATTTATCTGCATCAAAAAATTTCTCTACAGCATTAGAAAACCAGTATCATTTCCAAGACCGAGAAATCTTAAGCAAATCAGGTACTAGCTATTAGATTGATAATTCTCATTTTACTGCCACAGAGGTAAATGGAGTCACACAAAAAAACAAAAACACAACGCCAATAATCAAAAATAAATGAGATGTATAACCTGCACCCAGTTTTACTGATCTACATTTCCATTGCTGTAAAGTTGCAGCCTATTGTATCTGGGGACACTGTGTGATGTTTCCAAAACACGGTAGACGTCATGAGCTTAACAGTTACTGGACTAATTCTGTCACTTGATACGAAAATCATTTTGGTTAGGTTAAAAGTACTTTTGCTAATAATAGTGGTGAAAAAAAAAAATTGTCTTTATATAGTCCTTGCAGTAATTTTCTTTTATTTTTTCCCTAACTTTTTATTCCTTGGTTTGATTTTTTTTATGATACCTGAAATGGAGATGCTGTTATCCTTAACTGTTTTAACACTGGCACTGTTAGCAGGGACGCCAGTGACCCCGGCCTCAGAAGGATGGCTTTGTCTTGTGTGTTTACTCCCATATACGGGACGCCATACACTGTCTTGTTAACACCTAGTTACTCAGGAGTCCTCAACTGCACAGAAAATAACCTGCTGCTGTAGAAGCGCTTCTAAGTGCAAGATGACTTGCTATTTTCTCATTTTATTTCTTTATGAACCTTGAGTTGGACAAAGATGTTTTTTAGTGTTGCTAAAGAGTCTAGGGCAGGCTAAGTTGTCTTACCAAGTACATTATGAGCTAGCTGAATTACTAGATAACTGTGGAGGGAGGGTAAAACTTTTTTTGGAAACTTTTGGTAAAATGCAAGAACAACTGTATCCTAATTTTTTTCTTCTCACACATACACACATGGTTCCCATTTATTTATTTATTACCATCTATCCCAAAGCTGCAAAAACTCCAGGAAATGCCCTGTATTGTCACGCTGCCACGTAAGGCTGAAAGCTTGAAGCAAATCATTGGCCTGAGCAAATCTCAAGGGAGCTTTAACCACAGATCAGCGCTGCTGAGCTGGGCAATAGGGCTGACACTCTGCAAGCCTGCTTGTGCTTACTGAGGGCTCCCATTCTTTTATTTTCTAAATTTTCCATGTATGTTTCAAATAGACAAAAAAAAAAAAAAGTAGTAATGAAGATTAGCTGAAAAATGACCTTGTCCAATCCCCCTCTTAATTTTTCAGGTGATATGGTGTTAATTTTCCATGCCCAGCAGGGATCCAGCACACTCTGACACACAGGTGGAATCTTTTTTCAGGCTGAAAAAATGAATTTGGGTCATTCTGAGCAGTAAATATTTCATGACAAACAACATATGCAGAAAAGCCCCACACCACAGACTCAGCCAAGCGGATTTTGAATTTTCCGTGTTAAAATTGAAAACAATGTTTTCTGTTCTATTTTTGGTTCTGACATAGTAAAACTGGTGACCTGAAAGTCAACGTGGTTGTTTTTTTCCCACTTCAGTTCTGACCTGTTCTGTGCTCCTGATACACCCATAAATGGCACTGGGACTAAAAGCTCACAAGAAGTGAGGAGATCGAGGAGGAGGAGGGATAAGTATCATTCATGTAGTTGCAGGTGTACTGAGCTGGCAAAAGTAACTTTCAAGACCCTTCTTGACCTCAGGGGTTGGTGTTGGAACCAGTGCTGTTTAACATCTTTGTTGGCAACATGGACAATGGGATTGAGTGCACCCTCAGCAAGTTTGCCAACAACATCAAGCTGTGTGGAGCAGTCAACACACTGGAGGGAAGGGATGCCGTCCAGATGGACCTGGACAGGCTCAAGAGGTGGGCCTGTGCAAACCTCACGAAAATCAACAAGGCCAAGTGCAAGGTCCTGCACATAGGTTGCAGCAATCCCAAGCACAAACATAGGCTAGGTGGAGAACGGATTGAGAGCCGTCCTGAGGAGAGGAGCTTGGGGGTGTTGGTAGATGAGAAGCTCGACATGAGCCAGCAATGCACACTTGCAGCCCAGAAAGCCAACTGCATCCTGGGCTGCATCAAAAGAAGTGTGGGCAGCTGGTTGAGGGAGGTGATTCTGCCCCTCTACTCTGCTCTTGTGAGACCCCATCTGGAATACTGTGTCCAACTCTGGAGCCCCCAACAGAAGAAGGACATGGACCTGTCGGAGCAAGTCCACAGGAGGGCCACAAAGATGATCAGAGGGTTAGAGCACCTCTGCTATGAGGACAGGCTGAGAGAGTTGGGGTTGTTCGGCCTGGAGAAGAGAAGGCTTCGGGGAGACCTTATATCAACCTTCCAGTACTTAAAGGGGGCATACAGGAAAGATGGGGAGGGACTCTTTACCACGGAGTCTAGTGATAAGACAAGAGTTAACAGTTTTAAACTGGAAGAGGGTAGATTTAGGTTAGATATTAGGAAGAAATTCCTTACTATCAGGGTGGTGAGACACAGGAATAGGTTGCCCGGGGAAGTTGTGGATGCCTTGTCCCTGCAGGTGTACAAGGACATGCTGGATGGGGCTTTGAGCAACCTGGTCTAGTGGGAGGTGTCCCTGCCCATGGAAAGGGGGTTGGAACTAGATGATCTTCAAGGTCCCTTCCAACTCAAACCATTCTATGATTCTCTGACCCAGATTCATCTCTTGCTCTGTCAGCTTCTGACAGCCTAGATTTGGGGAAGGACTCTGATTGTGATGGCAAAAAAGACTCTCAGAGGTTTATTTTGGACAGTGGAACCCTCAAGCAACCTTGACAACACAGCAATGAAACATGAAATGCTTAACATTTTTAAAATAAATGACAATTTGCTGCTTCCTGCCATGAGTCAGACCTCACATCAGAAACAAGCCAATGCTATGTAGAGGCAGAGGTGGGCAGGGGCTGCAGCACGTCCTTCTGCAGAAGAGCAAAAAGAGAGCCAGGTGCTACCTACCATCAGGCCTGAATGCCACCGCACACGTCCACCACCGAAAGCTCCATTAAAGCTCATCTGACACAAGGGATTTGTACTTACTTAACATGTAATAAATTGCTTAAAAGGCCTTTTATTCTTCATGACACTGTACCTGAAATATGTAGAAGTAACAAATATTAAGCAACAATGTGCAGTCTTAATTGCTTCTCTCCAACTGGTTCAAAACCACAGCATTTCAGCCCGGAGGTAAGCTTGCATGTACAGCTAGATCTCTTACTACATGTGATACTAACATCCCACAGTGCTGTTGCTTCCATCAGGATAATGGTCAAATTAGTATCATAAATGAAATAATATTATTCTACATTCAAGTGTAGGTGATGGTAAAGTCAATGGCAACTGAACTTCAACCTCTTCCTCCACTTCATTTTGTTGCTTTTGCCTACTAAATCAGTCTAAAGACATCCTGAAAAATGACACGGTTTCTTGAAATGTATCTGAATAGTTCTCACTTGTGACTCTCAGAAATAGAATTAGCACATGTTCTCATCATAACTTCACAGCTTATGATAATATGAAAAATAAAATCATAAGAGCATATGAGAGATCCTGAAAAAATGAAGCAAAGGCAGGAATATCAGCTTCCCATTGGTAGAAAATAAATAATGAAGAAAAAAAGACAAACTTGTAAAAGCCACTGCCTACATACTTCTGATATACCACCTGCTCTGACAATAACTTTTAGATGTCTCCATCTTCTATAGAGTCTTAGTCTCCAACCTAACTTCTTTTCTTCATCTGAACTGTATGCTCTCTGAGACACTAAATACTTGTCCGTAAAGTATTGTGTGCACACGAATGTAATATTAAATGGTGTCTATACCATTAATGGTGTCTACACAAAGAGCAAGACAATCCTTAGAGGCTTAACCAACCTCATTTTAAATTGACAAAAACTACACAAAAGAATGAAGAATATACAACAGTATATTTCTGGAGTCTTTTCTATTGTGTTGTAGCATTGTGTTTTCCATCACGTGGGGTTTTTTTTCCCCTGTAACATCGTTCCTATATCCCATCTCACAGACTTCAACTGAAATTGCAAGAAAAGAAATCTCTCATAATGTAAAGACTTCACAGGAAACAGAGTTGAACCAAAAAAGCAAACAACTTGGACTTTGGATATTTATACTGATATGAACTTGCCTAAAAACTTTCGGTATTTTCTCATTCAATGCACTACCTTAGAACAGGATTTTCTGATAATCTCAGTTTGCCTTCAGTTCCAGAGAACAGCAAGGGCTATTTTCTTCCACGTGCACCTTAATACACGGCTTCTGTATTGAGTATATGAAAAATGTTTGTGAATCTCAAGTGCTCTTATGAACTTGTATTGTAAAGATGCATAGCAAGGAAGTAAAGGAAGGCTGAGTGTAGGGAGCCCAAGCAATCCCAGCGTCTCCTATTGGCCTGAAGATGCTTCTCACATCTCTCTACTTGCTCTAACACAGCCATGACAACAGGAACAATATGAAACTCCAGTTCTTTGAGGTTGTCCTACCTCACATGAGAGGTTCACATGCTGATGCCCTCTGAGAAGCTCATCAGGCGTGACTGCATTACAGAATGATGTCAGACCTAGATTCTGTCAAAATCTCCCATGACAGGGCTGTGTGACATAACACCTTCCCTGCAGACTGAGGAGTGTGGGAAATGAAGGTATAATATCAGGTCAAATTTCTAAATTCTATATCTAGGTAATTTTCACAGAAAAACTACTTTTCTGCCTTCTCCCTCCACGTCAGTCTTTATAATTTCTTTCAATGCTGATTATCAGTGGTTAGAACAGAAAACTAGTCAAGTTGGCAGCCAGTAAATCCTTGTGTGGATATCAGGTTCAACGACCCTTGTATTATTTACTTCACTTACACATGCTAATGGTCTTAAAAGCACTAGACAAACTGATCAATGAACCAAACAAAAGGTTGTCTTTAGCCAGCTGCTGCAGTGCTGTATAATTGCACATAGCAACTGGGTTCGATACCTTCGGAGAGAAGTGACTAACAGCCTATCCAAACGACCGCACATGGAGGTTTTACTTCACTGACCTGTGGCAGTAACATGCAGCCTAACTGCAAAGTGTTCTCCTGCTTCTCACACGGTCTCACCTGGGAACATTCACAAGTAAGGCTACGGTTGTATCATCAGCTGTACAGTGTCCCACCAGCACAGCTGTACTCTACTCTCCCTGACAAAACATAAATCCTTACGAATGTACCAGAGATTCAAGCCGTAAGTGCAGCCTGACAGCAACCTATTCAAGAACAGATGAAGCGTAAACTTCCTAGACTGGAAAAACTAATAGTTCCAGCTATCATTCCCTCTCATAACATCTCTCTCCAGGGCACACCCTAGCCACGGGAAGTGTCAGCAGTAGAGGAAGTGGGCTCAGCAGGTGGAAGAGTCTTCGCTGATGCCATACCCAACATGGGCAAAACAGATCATCAGCTATGCCCGACAGACTCATGTCCTTTGGTCAGCACCTGCTTTGCCTCATGTCTTGAACTGGCTCCGAGAAGGGGTTTATGTTCCAAGAATAAATCCTTGACACAGAGTACATCCAATTTTCTAGAAGTGCTGATACTTAGCTATACTGTATATGCAGCCTGGAACTGGTGGCAGCCAAGCAGGCAGATGACCTTTCTACAGATAATTGTCTTCAAATAAAATTAAAACCTCAGCCAGCCATAAATTGGCTTAAATTTTTAAAAGTCACTTTCATTGACAGTTCTAGCTGGGGACTAAACACTTCCATCCACTGGTTAAGTAAAATATAACCAGTTGCAATGCTGTCTCTCCAGTGAGATGGGACCAGCTCTGTAGATGACAGAGGAGTTCATACCTTTTGGTTTATTGTGTCTTGTATCTCAGGTGACAGTGTCAGCCAGGGGATCAGCAGTGATATCTTCTCATACCTTCTAGTAGCTCAAAAAGAACTGAACAACAAGCAGTAGTGACCTGGACTGGCTTTGAACCAGAATCCTACGTTGTACAAAGTCTCCACAGCTGCAAGCAGTTCCTTGCCCTACTTAAAGCTAAAAAACAATCTTTCCTATACACAAACTTGAAAGTTCCCCCAAGTTCTACATTGTCCTGATTTTTCCTCACATGTCCACTACAAAAACAGATGAATGGAAACTTTAATAGATGCAGAAACACAGGTTCAAAGAACACTATATGGGTAGATGTACAGAACTGCAACAGTAAACACGTATAGCAGTCTCCTCCCACTAACAAATACTCTGTCCCTTCTAAATAAAAAGAAGGAAAATAAACCAGTGCTGGCACCTTACAGACAGATTTAATCATCTAGAACTCCTCCTGTCAAACAGCTTTATATGAGAAATTGTTTTGGCTCCTTAGCTGCCTTCAAGTCAGATGTGTGAGGGGATTTTGATTCAGAAAGGTGCTGACCAGTCTCACTGTCCTCATAAAAAGTTTTGCTATTTCTTCATTCACCATCCTATAGTTCACAGGAAGTGATTGAAAACAAAATGGCAAAGAAAGTCAAAGGGAGAACTGAGGAATAGCTCCAATTTTGAAAGTTGCTCCAAGGTCAGAACAACCATAACCTAAGCTTTATCCAGAGAACACAGCATTTCAGTACAAGCAGATGCCAAAGATGCTTTTGCAATTTTATCTTGTGGTTGTTTGGGATGCTGCTAAAACGAAAGAATACTTAATAAAATAGGTACAATTTGTTCTGGGCCTGGCTAAATAATAGGTGACTGTGTTATTTTGAACAGTGACAATTATGTCTCTTCAGTAATAACACTCTGCTGCTTTTAAAACTTTTGAATGATGGATTACTGGTGTGATCTCCACCACAGAGAGAACGGCTTAATCCACTTGCTGTGCTGCAAAGTGCCCCGGTGAACCAGGCAGCACCGTGCTGCTGAACATCTCGCAGGCATCAACTGAGACAGCACACACTGTCCTGCCAGCCATTCTCGGCGCTCAAGGTACTCCAACGATAAGCACCTGTGTAGCAATAGTTAGAGTCAATGCCAACAGGATTTCTTCATTATCACTCATACGTGTTGAAACAGCACCCATAAGATATTTTACCCTTAGAAGCAAGAAATCCCAGAAAAATCAACTATCATAAAAAAAAAAAAAAGGCACGCATTAAGAGAGAGATTCCTCCGGCACAATTCAGAGCTACTCTCTTAATATAGAAGAGCAGTAACAGATAAGGATCTGGCCCATCCAATTTTGATTCTTTAATGTATGCATTCTTTAAAAATAAATAATTGAACTGTCAGCTCCATCTAACTGCCTCATTACCATTCATTCGTTTCCTGTCAGCACCACAAAAATAGTTAGGAGAAGGATTTTGCATAAGGAGAGAACTCACAAGGGAAAGGGCAGGGTGTTATATGTAAAAGGGAGAGCGCAGAAGACAGCACAGAGATGACTGCAGGGGAAGCAGATCAGTGGGCCAGTCAGCACTGAGGTATAGGATCAAACACCAGAAAAATAAACTATACCTGGGGCAACAAGGCTTGGAAGGTGTTAAGAGTGTAGGTAGCTATTTAAGTAGGTTAAGTTAAAGGGGACATTATGTACCATGGAAAGAGGAATTTCATGTCCTGTGTCCTCTGAGTGTAGAAAAGGCCCCTAACAAGCCAATTCTCAGCAGTGGAAGGAGACTATACTAATGCATACCCTCCAACCCAGTATTATCACATCTAGAGATCTCCTCTGTGCCACTAGCAGAAGAAAGCCTCACTGGAAGTGGTTTTCATCAAAAATAGTACTGAAAACTACCCACTCGGCAACTAATGAATAGGCCCTTATTTTCCTGCCTTTCTTATGCTACAGGTTGTGAGACTGACTGATCATTTGAATTTCAGAGCAGCTTCTGCATGGAGAAAGTAGTTAAGATAGCCTAAAGCCGTTACACCTGCCTGCCCGTACCTAGTAGTGGCAGTAATCCCTTATAGTCCCCCCACCCTGCTGGGAGGGAGGCCGGTGTTGTCCCCCTTCTCTTTTCAAAGGAGAACAACAGTCAGCACCAGAGAGTCAGATGGAGGTGTCAGGGCGAGAGGACCTCAATGCTCAGCTCCGGCTGAACCCCAGTCTGACCGGCGCTGCTGCTGTGTGTTCAGAGGGTAGCTGGGGAGCAACAGAACGGGTGAGTGATAACCCAAACGGGAACCACTCACACTAACCAACTCTTGTCCTCTGCCTTCTAGCAGAAGGGTATTTAACTCTGTCCTCTGTTCTACATGGGCAGTGGATTAATATATTTTTAATAATAATAAAATTGCTTTAATACTATTTTGCAGTCCTTATAACCACATCACTTCCGTACAGCGAATTGCAATCCCTTCTGGCATTAAGCAGCATTGCAAAGGCTTTGCCTTAAACACTAGGGGAAGTGCCATCAGGTTCATTGAATAAAAATATAACCTCTGTATATAGCACAAGAGTAACTGTAGACCTTCAAACCACCATTCAGCTGCAAACTTTGGTCATCTTGTGTGGATGTCTACAAAGTGTACGTATATATGCAAATCAAACTGTCATAAGAATAGATGTCAAAATGAACAGCGGAAATAAAATTGATCATACAACTATAGCAAACCTTTGTTTCTCTCCTCATAAGTGCTGACTACAACAGTAACGTTTAAATATGATCCATCACTGTATCAGGTCTTGGTTCAGATATAGCACTTCTCTGCATCGTGCGAGTTTAAAAAATGGAGTACTTATTCAATTGTGTCTGATTATGAGACTAACGTAATTGATTCTCTGACTAATAAGCATACTAGTGGGAATTTTCTTGGTCCAGAGAATTCAGCAACTAATGATGCAAAGCCGTGTTTTGGCAGAAGCACCATACAGATGTTTTACATAAAAGTCCATAGTCTAACCAGCTTAAGCAATCCAAGATGAGATCCAAATACATCAAGTTGATAACAACTGCTCCAGTACCACATGATAACACATGGCTATTACATATCAGTATCGTACTATGTTATCATATGTAACTTGTTTCTGTCTACGTTGGCAAGAACCCAACTGTAATAAGTGACTACCATATTAATAGGGTGAATAAAACCATGGTTTTCTAGGGCTGGGTTTCTGAAAGTGATGACTGCAAATCAGAGTCTAATGCTTACTGCCATTCTGCTCTTCTCAAACTGTCTGCATAGGCAAGGACCTCCAAAGGGTTTCATGGTGCAACAGATACACCAAAAGCTGGGAAGCATTCCTCTTCAGCATGGCGTCATGAGGAGGGTTCTTGGGAGCCACCTATTCAAATAGTCAGGAAAAAATTGGTAGAAGGGGGTGGAAAGTCTCAAACTTAAAACACTATACTTAACATATAAGCACTTCCATTGTAGCATTTTGGACCTTTGTTGTTCCCCACCTTAACTACCCATTTAAATTGCATTTTCAGCTTTCAGCAGAGCTGTGTGAAGAAACACTTATGTGTCTTATATGGTCTCTCCTCCTTCTCCACAGATTATCATTTCCCCACAATAACACAAGGAACTAGCTTTCTGTTAATTGCTCAGTAAAAGAGAGTGCCTCAGGGCTTTATTAAGAAAGATTTCCGAGAGGCTGAACCATGTGTGACCTAAATTGGCTTCATAAGTGGTTTCTGGAGGGCATAGAGCAGTATTCACAAGCATAATCGCCTTTCACCTTGACATTAATTATATACTTTACCATTCAAAATATGTCATGGCCATGAGCTGAAACATTTGTAAAGTAAACATGTCAGGAAAGCAAGATACTGTAAAATGAACGAAAATAGTCAATTCAGCACTATTAAAAATTCCTTTTCTTTTTACCCTCTGTCTCTAGTGTGACCTGAGCAGAAAACAACCATTGGTCTCTAAAAGGAAGGCAGCAAATTTTCACCTCTCTAGGTTGCTTTGTTTAAAAATAAAAATATAATGCACAGCTCTTTTCCTCTGAATAGGAAAATAAAAGGGCCTTGCTGGTGAATAACAATTTGAAGAGCTATAAGTGCCTCAGGGTCTCATAAAGTACGTTTCCCCTAAAAAAAACCCAAAAATTTTCCATAACCCATCATTTCTGCATTTCCTTTCCCCCCCCCCCCTTTTCCAAATCAAGGATATTTATACAAAAATGGGATCTTTACTTCTGGGATGTGCTCTACTGCACCGAATATGCCCCATTTTTGATAGTGATTTTTTCTGCCAGGGTTTCTTATATACTGCATAAGTGGGGACAACAAGAACCCAGCAAAAATCACCATGATCCGGAAAGCAAAGTCTCTGACCCAAAGAGATGGCATCCAGGATTTACTGATTGCCAGCAACAAATAATGATGAGTTTGGAACAGCAGGTTCCAGAGCTGGCCAGCTTTAAAGCACTGGCTCAGCCGAGACAAAAGTACTAGATTTTACAAGCACATATTTTGGCCATTTAAGAAAGATCATAAAGAAGATGCATATCCAAATGAAAAGTAGGGGGGAATTTTGTTGGTTTTAAATTGGCATCTGCCAGTCTGTTGCCAGTCCTTTGAAGATATGGTACCAAGAGAGAGTTCAGTTTTTTCCTGTCATTTCAAGCTTTGAAAACACCCTGCTCACGTCCTACCGGGTAGCCTGCCTGAGCCCCTCAGCAGTCCCACTGGGGCACTGCCTCTGAATCCTGGCTGTGCTCTCTTCTCCTAAGCTGCCTCCTACTTCAAACTCCAAAATTCAGTGTGAACAATTCTGTTTCTCATTTGATCAGGATCTCCATTTCACCCCCTTTTCTGTCCACCATTTCGTTTGCCTGATAACTAAATGCTAACCAAGTCCTCAGTTCTCCTCTGTAAACCCACAAAAACCAAACTAAAATACAAAAATAAATGTATGCAGCTTCAGAAAAGCAAATTTATGAGAGATTTATGGAAGACAAATACACTGAAAGGTTCAGTACCTGGGAGAGTATTTGGGGGAAGTTTATTTTGTCTTTATGCTTTCTTCTAAACAACTGCTGACAAATCCTGTTAAAACAAACTGTTGACACAAGTAATCCTTTGATCTGAGCCAGTAGGATGGTTCTTCTGTGCTGTCTGTACAATACCTCCACTCTCTGTTAGCTCTTTTATGTTTCTTTACAGATCTGAGGACAAAGCTTCTTGCAGAACAATTTTGTTGATATCTGACATACCCTATAACCTAAGCAGCATTTCATAAGCCTGCAACATCACCCATTTGGTCATATTGGATATTAGTTACAAGTATAATAGATTACATTAATACTACAAGCAGTATTCTGAAGCACTTTCTTTAAGATTACAATAATAACATTTAGACGAAGGATTTCTCACCTCTTTCAGGATATTAACTGCAGACAGAAAAGAATGATGATGGCATTGACTAAGCACACAGTAAAATAAAATTTTTAAAAAGTAAGGAAAATTGAGACTTTTAAATCATTATTTTCATAAATAAAGTTTAATTTTTCCTTTATAAGCTACAGTTTAAGTCTTCAGTCAAAACTCTAGAAAGGCATTCTCAGTTTTCAGTTCTCTGTCCAAACTCATCCTCATCTAAAATCCTCTCTGAGATTCTTAGAGATTTCAGTGCGTTTCCTATCTCCTTTGTAGCATTTTAATTTACACATGTTGCTTGAAAACACACTTAGTACTAAAATCCGTTCATGCTGAGAATGTCCATGAACTTTTCCAGGTGTTTTGAAGGAAGATGCAAGAATCCCCATTACAGATTATTAGCAAAATTGTTGCATTCCACTCTTATTTCCTTTCAAATTTCACTGATTTCTATTTCCTTTCTTAGGAATAAGAGCGAACACCAATACCTAGTTGATCACTTTTCTAGCACTTTAAATAACTATCTTATTGCCCTGTAATTAATATTCTTTCCGAAATGTATCTTTTTCCTGGTACTACACTCCTCTCTATTTTCAAATTGTTAAATAACAGCTAAGTCTTACATGCAGCAGTTGATTCAGATGCATTATTATGTTCAGGCATCGCTCTGATTGCTCTGGCAGTCGACCTTTTCCAGGTCTTGCCATAAAACCTGCTGACTTACAGCAAGCGGTAAACATTTCGGAGATGACTCTCAGCCACTCTCCTAATGTGATGTTTTAAGTATATAAATCAACAACCACCACCAATAATAAAGATTCAAGGTATCAGATTTCTACAGCAGTGATGCAATTTATTAAACTGCTCACTGTAACTCGCAAAATAAGCAAAGGCAAGTTGAGATAAATAGGCTTAAAAATGTCATAATGAGGAGTAGTAGCTGAAAGGGCTAAATTGCGCATGGTAATGAACTGAGACCAAACGATCAGACAGCATTAATAAGTCACAGGGAGACAGACCTTCACCTCATCGTAGAGTTGTACCATCATTAACTATCTGATATCACATTCTTAAGGTGTCTTAAGAGATACCTTACCTTGTACTGAAATGTTTTTTAAGTAACCTTTATTAGGAAAGTATTTTACAGAAACAAATAAATGCACGTAATCAAGCATTAGTGCAACAAATACATACTGACCAACCTGTAACTGAAAAAGAAGGAATAAGGTAATAAATTACTTGGGAAATGCTTAAATATCTACATGAGAGAGATCGGATGCAGGTAAGAATGTATGTGACAAGGGAGTTTTATGCAACCAAAGATGAGACATTAGTGATTCCTCAGTATTTATTACTATTTGCTGTAGTAAATTATTTAACATGTTTCCAGTTAGCTACATCATACTTATTGCATACACAAGTTATGGCTGCAGTACATTATTTCAGTAGTTATTCTTAAGAGTAACTTTACTCCAAAGAATAAGAAATCATAAACAAATCAATATTTTTACCACGGTTGGCTGAAGTACCGATAAAAACCCTATAATTACATCCACCAGCTTATCCAGTCATTGAATAGCATCTAGATTAATAGGAGTACTATGAAAACTATGACATGGAAAGTAGCTATAGAAACCAATCCCAAACTGGTACAAGAACACACTTTTAATTTCTTTCCTTTGTTCTCTTCAAGCTTGAGGCTCCAAAAAGAATGTGTAGGTCACAACATTAATGAAATATACCAGCAACATTCATTATTAATCATAAAGCAGTGTTTAGTTTCAGGGATTTACTAGCACATCTAATATTCTTCATAAATTATTATATGTCTTTTTCCATTTTGAGCCCATTAAATTGACTGGGAGCCTTTCTATAGACTGCCTCAGGCCTGAATGGGATGCACAGCCTCTGCAATAAAGGAATTCAAGTAAAAGCAGTACAAACAATGAAAAGGTTTATGCAGCAAAAATATGAAATATATAAAACGCTAAATGAGCTAATGGATAGGTAGGTGTATAGTTTAGTCTACCGAGTTTGGCAAAATGAGAGCTATCTCCAAGAATGAGGAGACAGAATTCTCTCTGTTCTTCTTCCCAGCTGACAGAAAATCCAGCCCTGTGGGAGAAGAAAAGTTTAGTTCCCACGGGCCATTTGGTCTGCAAATTAGAGCTACATTTCCTCCTACAGAGGTGCATGTATCACTAAGGCTACATCGACACTAGATGGTACAATCACCTTGGGGAAATTATCAAAGGCTACTGGGACAATCACGTACTTGCTAGTATCACTTATTCTTGCTCCTAGAGCTTTCCATCTTATTGAAACATAAAAGACAAACTACACTTTTCATTTAGAGTAATACAGGTAGTATTTCTAGTGTTACAAAATATTGTAAGGAACAAAATCCAATGATTCCTTTCGTATTAACCAGTAAAAACACTTTGGATATTTTCCCTTGCAGCCATTACCTAACCAATTGGGATTGAGACCCGTTGCCAGGTATTAAGAAACTGCCATCTCCCATCACCGATTCAGAAAGGTTTTAAAACTTCTGATGAGCATTTCTGTTCTTCTTCTATTTGCAAGAAGAAAAACTTCTACTGATAACATCATAGCTCCATCTTTATGAAGGTAAGCATACCAGGAATTAGGTGATTGTTTATCAGCGTTTGTGAGATAACAAGCAAGGGCAAGGACAGAATTAAAATAAATAAATGCTGCTGAGAAAAGGATTCTCTCTGTCATCCTTTTGATGATTCCGTCCCCATTAAACTTTCACTATATGTTCAGTTCAGTGCAACAGAAAGAGAATAGTATTCCTTTGCAGTTGTTTACAAAGAGGTCAAATTAATCAAAATTTAAAGAACCTCAGCTCTGATGAAAAATTTCACATCCTACTTAAAACTTCAGTTCAATCATACCTGAAGCCGTCTACTAAAAAATAAGGAGTTACTTTTGCCAGGCCTTTAATTTAACAATTCAAGATCATAAATATCCATAAGCATTATTCCACAGTATCTCCGTTAAGTCAATCATGGTTTACAGGTAAGAAAAATTAAACTAAGCCAAAAGAAGTGAAACAACTTGTTCCACACTTACACAGGAAGTTGGTGGCAGACCTTCAGATACAGAAGCCTGGTCTGCTGTTGAACCATGAGGCCACACTCAAGCACAACACTAGGGAAGGCACTGGAGTTTCATTTATCACTGTACTAATTTCATGCCTCTCATGTCTTAGATAAGGTGACACGATAGCACCAGGATAAAAAGTAGAACTCGTTCACTTCTCAGAGGGCTTTCCCACAAGTGCACATACCAAAAATCCTGAACACAGTTTTCAGAAGCTTCCTTGAGGTCTCGCACAGTTTTTTTCTCCCATTGATACCACATGCTCGAGAAGCAGCAATGTTTGTGCCAGCACTTAGGTGTGTGACAAGCAGCTGGTTATAAGTCATAATGGTATGAATTTTGAAGCATACCAGGTTATTTCAGTTTAATGGGGTAATTTCCACTAGCAAACATTGTTAGTCACTAGTTTGCAATTATTTATTGAGCATCTTTTAAGGCCTGTTAAGGTCTCTTAAGGTTCTGCTACCACAGTAGCAGCTTCTTGTCTGAATAATATGATCTAAAAGAATAAGGTATGGTAGAGTGCAAAAATTCTAGATTTGTATTTTTGGATCAGACTGCAATTCTAAGTAGAGTTGATTAGGCAACGTCACTAGCATTGGCACTTATCATTCCTCTAAAATTCATTTTTCAGTATAAAAACTGTCAAATGGCAAACTGTTCCAAATAAAGTTTTCCATAACAGGTGCCTGCCTCAAGCTGACTCTTTATAGTATCACCTATAATAATTTAGCTATTTCTAAGAATGAGGTTAAAAGAAAACCACCTGGGCCATCATGCCCTTTACCCTCAACCCCAGAACCATGCAGTCATTCTTGATATGTTCCCAGCCTTCTCCAGCAGTATCACTTGTGCCCACATAGAAGAGCAGCAGGGGAAGAGGCCAAGGGCTGGACAAGCCTCAGCAGTCTCTTCACATCATCCCAGATCCTAAAGTGGTTTTAAGCAAAAGGTTACCTACTAATGCTACTATTCATCTATTTTTCCCTGAATGGCTTCAGAACTCTTGGCTGAATACCATCCAGGCCTGGACATTTCTACTAGTATGTTTTGTAAAAATTATAAATATCTTTACAATATTCTGTATGTTTATTAACAGCTATGTAATTTTGAGTATAGATGATCTCCCCTTAAATCTGCTCAAATATCACTGCAGCAGTGGAATTCCACTGTATTAAGTGGAAAGTAGCTTACCAGTGCAACTCATGCCACAGGTGCTGTAGCTAATAAAAATTTGCCTAGATTCAAAAAGCAATTGGATAGATTAAGGGAAGAAAAATCCATCAAAGACTATTAAATATAAAGAATTCCTTTCAGGCCCAGGAATACTTGGGAGTATCCTCTCGGGAAGTATTATTATAGGTTTTACCTGCTCACACAGTGCTTTAGCATTCACCATTGACCACTACTGGCCGTTCTTTTGTAATTATGTAATAGAATAAGAACAACAAAGTCAGGTCAAATAGAAAGAAAGTTGCTTCTTTTGCCTAATAAAATATCAGACACTCAGAAATACCCATCAGTGAGAGCCAAATCTCAGTGTGTAAAAGAAACATTTCTTTCTTTATTTCCTTTGTGTAGCAAAGAAATATCTCTTTACCAGCCTGCTCCATTAAATCAGCTCTGGTCTGACATGCACTGCAGCAGATGTAAAGTTACTGTGATGCTGATGGACAAGTAGCAGGGGTTTTAGTTTGAAGTTTGGTGAGCTCAAAAGGCTCTCTAACGAATCAATGTGGTACAGAGAGTGAACCTGCTATTCAGTCTCCTGGGGACCCTGAAGATGTGATGTAAATTGCCCTGGTTGTAGGCTGTGCTGCATTGCTGCATAAATGGAAGCAAGGCTGTCAGGCTGAAAACGTTCACCAGCACAAAATACCCTCGCAGACTCAAGAAAAGAAATAAATATGAAGGATGGGAGGAGGGAACAATCCTACACCAAAGATAATTGCTAGGGATAAAGAATAGAGCTGCTTAGCATTTCAAAAGGGGCCTTTCTTCTTATATATGTTCACAGCGTTCCAAATCCGTCAGCAAACCCAGAAATCCTCAAGCTAGAGTAGCAGCTGGTCTGCTCCAAAGGAGATCATCCTGATGGATTGTAATATATGAAGCTGTATGTCAGTGTGGGCTAATCTGAAGCTACAGGGGTGATCTGTCAATTCTAACAAAGATAAATACAGCTTCTGCCTCACAGTGTTTCGTAATGCCAAGCACTGGCCATTGGTTTCCTCAGTATGATGGATTTTATGGTCAGGTGTGGTGACATCTCATGACCTAAATAGCTTTCAGAGAATGGCTGGTGTGTTTTGAATGATGATGGATTACACTCCAGAACTCCCTGTGAAAAATGATGTCTCAGGCTTGCAAGTATTACACGGGTGTGGATAAGCCCCAGCCAGCTCTTGGACTTTCACTTGGTAAGCCTCCTCATGGTTTTATTGCAAGTGCCTGTCTGTATTTTTCCATGCCTTCTAACTCCCTCCCTTGATTCTCAATCATCTTACCTAAATTGATAACTGTATCCTGCTCCGTACATCCTTGCTGGGTTACATATGGAAATATGAGGAAGACACTGAAGTCCGAAATATTGTTAAACGAAGGTACTCAGCAACATCTGATTTCAGCTAGAGATCATGAATATTAGCCACAATGACAACAGTGACAAAGATATTAACAGTTGGGAATCTGCTCTGACATGCGAGTTGATCTAATCCAGACTTTAATGATGTACTAGCTGTCCCCTCAGCAGAAAGTATCTAACTGAATAAATAGGAGAATTATTGAAAAAAAAAAATCTTTTCTAAAGATAGCTCCTTAACCCAAGTGTAATCACTTGATAGAAGTTTAATCACTTGATAGAAAAAAAAAGTTGTATTCTATTTGTCAAAAAAATCCAATTCTGTTGTTCTGCAACATTTCACTACATTAGAATTTCTGCAACATTTTATCACGTTAAAATCATCTTTAGGAATGTCAAGGTAAGGAAGGAAGGAAATAATAAAATCCATCACCTATGACTGCAAATCCAGCCCTTCCTTTCTTGTGGTAAGTCACTGAGGAGCTACACTAGGGATGTCTCTCTGTCCTAGACGTGGATACACAAGCCTGGGCAGAAAGTACCACTATTGTCACTGGTTATGTGCTCCCACACCCGCAGAGGAAAATCCTGTAAGCAGCACTGTTGGGCAGAAAGAACACAAGGCAGGAAGCTCTGAAGGTGACGGGGCCACCTCTGCACAGAACCAGACCAAATCCAACAGATTCCTCCGGTTATGCTGAGTATGCGCTAAAGCTAAATTCAGCCCTGTATGCTTTACCGCTTGTCTACCAAACTGATGGAAAAATTGACTACCCCAGAGTATTGATACTGCATCATAGAAGAGGGCCAAGTCTGAATTATCTGGAACAACAGTCCTCAAGCTACATCTCTAAACAAATTTAACTAAGCTGTGGACTTTAAGAAGGATTAATGATTAAAGCTTTCTTGTATTATAGGCTAATGCACACCAATAATTTCTGTTTTGACCAGGCAGAACTGCTGTTTTCCTTCCTTTCCAGTATTTTCCACCCTTTTCTTCTCCAAGTATTTGTGTTGTGCCTTTCTCTTTGTGTTAGGAATGAGCATTTTCAACCGAAGTTGTTTCTCTCTCTGAATGCTGGGTGTCGTTTTTTTAAATATCAGGTGGCATGCTGACAGCAGGGGAGAGCAGGGAAGCACCCACTAGCGCTGCCTAATGGAGTCGACAAATATCACCAATTGCAGGAGAGTAAATTAAATTCCAGAATATTCCTTCCATCTGTTTGCTATACTGTTGCAAAGTCCCTTTTCAGTGTAATAGCCAAAGGAAGTTTAAACATGCTTCAGTATTGAAGGAATACATTTCCACTAAAGCTACTATACTACAAGCAATGACCTCTTTCCTGTTTGAAATGCACTAATTAACTGCAGTGCTTCAGAAAGAGATCGACTGCCTGCGTGCACAAGATTAATCCAGGCGAGTGTTACCCAAGCTTCTCATGCACTGATTTTTGGAGTGCCTGCCTCTGACCTGCAGCACCCAAGCTGCTCCAGTTCTTCCTCAGCCCCTCACGTTAGTCACACCCCACATCTGCATCCAGACCTTGTTGTTGTTCTAGTCCTGAATGTCAATTCAGCACAGCTCAGCTTGTGCCAGACCCTTCTCCTGCAATGCACATATGTACCCAAACTGGTTTCTGCAGAGAAAAGATTCATGCTAGCAGAGCCATCTCAAGCCCCTGAAGAAGCCAGCCTGAAATAGAGCCGAAACCCAATCCTACCATTCTGATACAGGCGAAACTGCCGCAGAAGTCACTGAGAATACTGCCTAAGCAACAACTGCCTGACTAGATATTCTGGCTTCTAGTTTCTACTATTTTGTTGTTTGGAGTGTAAGCGTTTTACAGAACTAGAAGTAAAGGCACAAGAAGATTAGCTGCTTTCTGTTGGATTAGTAACCCTGCAGGCTGGAATCGCATCACTTGAATCAGAAAGAAGACAGGGAATGATAGAAGTCAGCTTTTAAGCTCAGTCAGTCACATACCAACCTTCCCCTCTCCCCCGTACCCACATATACAGTTCCTGCTGGGAATATCTGAATTCAGCCATGGTCACACTTCAACTTCAGGCTAATCAACAGCTTCCATTAGTAATTTACATGTGCTGCAATTTCAGACAGACTCATTTTGTCTTCATTTGTTTAAACAAATGCAGTGCTACCTACAAGTAAATGGTTTCACTGAGAGCTGAAGGTTATTATCACTTGTTCTCCTCTCACCTTAACAACCAAAGCCTTCCTTGAGTGCCTGCTTACTCTGTACACATCAAAATCATGTTTAAAGGATTCCCAAATCAGGCCATGGGAGCATGTATATGCCTAGGGAATTTTTCACAGGAAACAAATACAGTAAATCAAACCAGTAAATTTGTACCAAAAAGCTAAAGGTAAAAGTGGTTCGTTTACATTTCTTTCAGAGCTTGACATTTAAAAACAGTTCCAGAAACTCTTCAGGATTTTTTTCTTTAAGGGATGGAGAGTATTTTACTGCCAAATTTCTCTTTACTAGCTCATGAAAACTGCAAGGAAAAAAAAAAAAAAACAAACCACAAAGCCATTCACTTTTATTTGTTACTAGCAGAACTCTCATTGCAGGATGTTTAATATATATTGGAATCCTGATATATCCTCTTCTATGCATGAAGAATAAGAGCAATTTTGGAAAGAGTTTCCCCTGACTTAACTACAAAGAAAGGGAAAAAAGAATAAAAAAAGTGAGAAAACACAAGTTCATCGCTTACCTTTCTTAGACAACTAGAAAAAAAAGAGCAAAGCCAAAGTTTCCCAGTTGCCAGTATGCAAGATATTATACATTCCAATGTATCTGGGGACAGAAGGGGCAGGAGTCCAATCCTGCCTGCTTTCAAAATGCAGGGGTTACCAATCTGCGCCTAAGAGAAATTTCCTCAAGCTATTACCACCGCAACATCCATGAGATTCAGTAAGCAGTTCTTATTTTATTGATAATGTTTGTCCCTGCCCAGAACTTAAGTGCACGGTTTTATTAATCTGAAGTATTCAGTAAGCGGTTGTCATGCTCTAAGGTTTCCTTAGACAGGCTGGTATCACCAGAGCTTTCCAACATTCAGTCTGTTTGTTAACAGCATGGCAACTTCTGTCACTTCAGCAACAGATTTCTGTTGTACTTTATAAATTCCATTGCATTAAAAAAAGAAGCAAGCAGAAAGCTTGCAAGGATATTTGGAGAGTCTTCTAGATTGCTGCTGCTCAAATTCCCCAAATGCAATACTCATTTTGACTTCTGGACCACATGCAGGGACATGGGAAAATAGAAGATGAGCTGAAGAAAGCAAAAATTATCTTCAGGACTGCAAGAAGATGCCTAATGGGAAATATGCCTTTCTGAAAGGGTAGTGGAAGTCCCATAGCACTTAAAAGTAAATTTACTCAAAGATCAGGCTCGGGACACAACTTACTTAGTATCATTAGCAATTCAGGCCCAATAAGGAGGAAGAAGTACCTACGTCTATTTAATCTCAACATAACTGTGAGTTACTGATGTGACGTGAACACTGAAGGTCCAAACCTGATTCTGGGAGGTTTTGGGTAAATATTGACAACAAAAAGGTAAGTACAAATGTCACTATGATCTGCACTGTGATGCAGTTGCTGTGCAGGCCCTCTGCTATTCCCACATCAAAGAAAGATATCACAGAAGTAAAGGTTCAGGGAAGGGTGATAAAAACGGTGGAGAGCTTTGAAAAGATCGCACAAAGAGACACTGAAATGGCTTCAACTGTTTGCCTTAGAAAGGGGATACAAAGGACAGAACATGATAAAAGTACATCAAATAAGGAACCATACGAGTAAAGGGAGATGGGGAGTTTCTGTTCTCTGTCGCATAATACCATAACAAGGAGACGTGCAATGAAACTGTGAAAGGTAGAAACTGAAAACTAGCAACAGCAAATCGTTTTTTGTACAACATGTAGGCAGATGGCAGGATTTATTTCCACTGGAAGCTGAAGATGCCAAGAACTTAACAAAACTTTACAAGGAACTGGGTGTTTACAGGGCATAATCCTATATTCTGAAACCATTGAGGTGCACGTGCTGGTCAGAAGACATTTCTTGCCCACTTTCATGTTATCAACCCCTAAGCCTGCCTATCTAAGAGAGAAACATCACGTTATCCTTGGGTGTCACGTTGTATTCGAGGGCCTGACACTGCAAGAAAAAGCTCCTACCCCAGTTTACATAACCACAATAAGCAGAAGACAACCCTGAAACCAAATTTAACCCAATCCTGGGTAAAAATAAAATAAATCTACTTGCAAAATACAAATATAGATTTCTTAAAACACAAGAGTTGCAGTGGACAAAGTAAGAGACTTACATTTGTATCTACTCACCCATATATAAGCTCCAAAGGGGTTTTTTTCATTATACACTGCCCAGCTGGCCAGCCAATCTGAACTCTACGTACCCGCGCAGCTGAGAGACTTCCTTTGGAAAGATCTTGGGTTTTTTACTGAAATTACTGACCATCTCAGCAGTATTAACAACTACTAACAAATCATCCACTTTCTGTAAGGTGAATGTGTACTTTTATGCCTGACCAAGCGATGTTCAAACCTGAGGATGAAGCTTTTTCACACGTTAAAGCACACACTGTGAGCCTTCACTTTGATATTTAGTTAGGTCTTATGAAGTATTGCTAATACAAACCAGACTCCTTTGCCATCTGGGGAACAACAGAAGTGTTTCTGAGAAGGATGCTTGCTGAAGAACTGTATTTTTAAATCCCACATTCACCGTGGCAGAAATATTGTGAGGGTCGATGTGAATGACTAACTGGAAGGTTAAACTGGGTTTTACCAGTGAGAGTTGCTGCTGGACACTGATGTACCTCTTGATCAAAGTGTCCAAATGTATTTCTCATTTCAGTGTTAAATTGAGAAAAGAAGGGTAAAAAAAAAAAAAAAGAGAGAAAAGAGCTGAAAAGGGTATGTAGGGAGCACTAACTAGTGATATTCTGCTCTTTTGTTCAAGGGCTGTGGTGGGCAGGTGTGGCCTTGGAAGAGGACACTTGACATGGTCTAAGGGAAGGAAAACTTGTTGGAGAGCCAGACGGCCCCAGCCATGTTTACTGTCCACCTCAGATCTGCCCCCAGATCTGTTTCTCAAAGCTACACATGCCCACATGGAATGGATTCCTGGTGCTTGTACTGCACTTGCAGCCTCTCCACCACTCCGACAAGGGTAATCTGGAACATGAAAGAGGACAGAAGAATTAAACTGTAAAATAGTATCTTGCCTGAACAACTTCCTTCTCACTCAAAGAAACATTTCCTGCTTTCCTACATAGAAAAAACAATGCAAGCAAGATAGCCAACTCAAAGGTGGGTACTTCACTGATAGGGCAGATATTTATCTACTATACCTATGGGGAAAGGAGAGAACCTGACCTTAAAGTCTGCTGGTGTTTCTCTTTGCTGCTATTTCCTGACCTCCCATCAATTACAGCTCAAATTAATTTTGCTTCCAAATTCCCTTCACAAACCACCTCCCTCTATCTCCTTCCCCTCAATCGCCTTTCAAACCTGGTAAACACAAGCATCTCAGGTACAAAACACTTCAGCAGAGAGCAGGACTCCATCAAAGCTTAATAACTTTACTCCCAGCAAGAATAATGGAAGGGGACCTTCTTGGGCTGTATCCATCAATTTTTATTAAACATTTCCTTCAAAGCTGTCAGGCCGCTCATTCCCCCATCTAGTGAAAGAAAAGCTCTGATGTGGGGCAGTGCTGAAAGGCTCTGGGAAAAGAAGATGAGAGCCAACAACGTGAGCACAATCACCAAAACTTCAATCTCACCAAGGCTATTAGAGGATACACTGCTGGTTGCTATGAGTCGCACAGAAAGATAACCGCTCTGCAGACTTCAATACACCTTGAGAGAATGAGATTTTTCTAAGCTGTGGAGTGCCTTTTTTTTTTTCTCCCTTTTCATTTTTTATTTTTTTTTTCCTTACCAGCTTACTCCATACCTCACTCAATCAATTTTGCTTCCTGTGTGTGGCACGCAGGGGACACTGCGCAAAGCGTATCAGAGGCCTGGCACCCAACAGACTTTGGTATCATTTCAACAGGGTTCTGGTGTACGCCGCAGGAATGGTTTCAGTATTTGATGAGGATGACTGCAAAGCTAGCAGCTAGAGATCAGAGTCAGACTAAAGGGGAGGGCTAGGAAGAACAGATTACTTCATATGTGCTTGCAACAGGGTACAGTAATGTCCCCTGAGCCACGTGGGGACTCCAAGGTAGAAGACAGGATGAAACAGACCTAGACCCTGATCTGATCTGCAATTCCTATTCCTTCAGGAGAACCCAACAGCAGAAACAAGTTAAGTGACCTGCTTTTCTAAGGCAAAGAACATCTGCCACAGCCTTGCCTTTCAGGAATGCAGAGCACTCACTGGAACAGACCCAGACTGAGCCATTCTGAATGTTCCTGTGGCAATGGTGACAGACTTTAAAAGCCTCTAACTATCCTCTGATAGGCAGAGATGCCTTGCAGTTAAGGAAAGTAGACTAGAAGCCAGAGCAGGGTCTTCCACCTGACCTACTAAGTGACAGTCATCTTAATCTATTCTTTGTGTGGATTAGTTGGGTTATCAACTGTCCATATTGTAGATGCAGAGACAGTTCAGCTGCACTTCCTTGCTTTAACCTGACCTGACTCCACAAAGGTGCTTCACCCACTCTCCACTCCCAGTTTCCAGGAATTGTATACTTGAGCCCCAGCTGTCATGTACCAGCATCGCTCTGTGTCGAGGCTGATGAGCCATCCTGGAAACCAGAGTACCAGAGAACATAATGAAGCAACCTCCCAACTCTGGATCCAGCAAAGCTGGTCCATAATCGGCAGTGACTAGAGGAGGGGGTCCCAAGCCCTAGTTATGATGGGAAGCATCAAACTCCACACTGCATACTAGTAGACATATGCTATTTAGGTTTCTGTGTTTTCTTGGATAGCCCAACCACCTAATACAATAAGTAATGAAAAGCTTTAAAAATGTGTAAAATTATAACAGAGGTGACATTATATCTGCGCCTTCCACGGTCTTATCTGCTAAATGCAAATCATTATTGTTCACCTCAATGACTACTGGTATAGCAGTCAATTGATTAGTGGGCTAAATTCATAAGTGAGTTCAGCTCCCACTGACTTACAGTAGAGTCAAGGTAGGTCCCATTTCAAAGCTCATAAAATCCATTATAAAAGTCACTTAATCTCATATTTTAATATACAGCTCCTGCTTAGAAAGTAGAGAGATGAGAAGTTTGTGATCTGTGTACTGAAGTGATAGATTTGTTTAGCTGCAGGAATAGCTGTGTAAATTAGCCTTTCCCCCATAACATCAGAAACCCAGAAGATCCTTCATGATTGACGGGAGTTGCATCCTTTCCTCGCCAAATTCTCAACTATATTGCAAATTGTATCTGGGAAGGAATCAATATATCTGTGCAGCAAGGCTTTAAAGAGAGTACTCGATTACAAGACTAGATTCTGGCTCTACTACCAGTCATGACACAAGGTCTGACAAGACCACAATTGGATGTGACAGGCTTAGCAGAAGCAGCTTTGGATGTTTTGAAAACACATCCTATCTGGTAAGACTGTCAGACCAGGACTCATATGCAAATCCAATCTTTGCCCAAAGTAAGCAGTGTTTGATTCAGAAATTTGCTGCTGCCCACTAGTACATCATATAATTCAGAAAGCATTAATTAGAAGCGCTTGTGCAGGAGGGAACTTTACTCCAAGTTCTGCCATTCAATAGTTGTGTGCACCTTGCCAGTTACTGCTTTCTTGATGCCTCAGTTTGTTCCCCTGCAAAACAGGGCAATATTTTTTAAACTGTGGAACCCTGAGACATTATGACAGAGAAGTAAAAGAATACAGACCAAATCTCCAGATGATGTGAAGCAAAATTATTCTTTCAGTTGTTATGACCCTATCAAAAATTGTGAATGAAAAAAACATACAAACGGAAGCCCTATTAATATCGCATGACCCACAGGATATCAAAGGAAATAAAAAGGTTTAGATCCTTGCAATTGCAATGAATCAGACGTGGAATGCACAAATGTGGAAAACCAAGGTCTAGAACAGAGAATTGACTTGCCTAGGACCACACTAAGCTAGCAGGACAGTCATTTCTTTTTTGTCATCCATTTTCCTTAGGCTCTGAATTCTGTTGGATCATGAACCTTCTTGGACACTCAGCCCTTCAATTCAAGGCCTGTATAGAAGATCTTTAAATCTTTGCAAACACTTCTGACATGCCTATTTCTCTAAGTATTCTGCTCAGTTACTTCATTTTGTGCTGTTCATATGTAATCATAAAGATACATTGTGCTCTTTAGTCTCTCAGGTCCTCAGAATTCAAAGTCAGTCACCCTAAACTTCAAAAGCAAACATGTGAAATTCAAGCTAGAGGTCAAAAGCTCCAGAAACCAAGAAATAACTCATGTTTCAGCTGGACAAAAGTGGATCTTAAGTATCTCGCTACCCCCTTTTCTGAGAATCTTTAGAAGGATAGCTTTCCACATTTTTCCTCATTAGTTCTCCAGCTTTCTGATTGTGTTTATCACCCCTGACCTTCCTCCAGGATCTCCCTGGCATAAGGTAGGCCAGCTTTCTGCAGCTGAGATGCCTATCAGCCCTAGTCCTTCAGCTGGGTCCCAGTGAGGACTCAGACTCTTGACCAGCTGGAACAAGCATCCCATTCCCCCATCTCCACGATACCAGCCACAGATGGACCTTGACTAGTATGTATTCCTTATAGAGTAAGTGAGCACCTGCACATGTTTGAGTGCTACCCACCCACTTAGTAAATGCAATTCAGATTTGATGTCACTGAGTGCTGTGGGTTTTGTTCTTGTGGTTACCTCACCCCAAATTCCACCATGACAACCACAGCAAAATTTTGCTTCTCTATAGCCATCTTATTGCTGCTAATTCAGCCACCGTGGCGCGGGGCTGAGCTGCGCCTGGAATCTGGCCCATGACCCAGCCACTCAGCACAGCCCAGGGTCAACCGATTACTATTCCACAGCCTCAGCAAATTTATCCTTTTCTAGCTGCAAGTTAGTTAAGTCTCAACCCTCCCACAAAGAGTCGAGTGAGAATGAATGGCTCTGTGTCCAGCATTCCTCGCCTGAGGGCAGATTCATTTTGGTCACAGTTATTGGTTCCAAGATCTTGCAGAGGAAGGCAGCTTTAATGAAAAGACACTGAACCGCATCTGAGGCTCCCAGCTGTTTTGTGATGCGGGTGATGAAACAGAGTTGCTAAAAATACCTTATCAGAAATACGATCCAACCAAATATAGCTCTAGTTCCTTTATGTGATTTTAAGAGAGCGTACATGGAGATGAGACGTCTTGGCATACAAGCTCAAGGGCTGCGCTATGATTTCCTTCCTTTAATAAAGCCTTCTTGCAACTGTGTGCTAAATAGAACAGTGCTGGAAAAAAACCAAAAAAATACAATTTTGGCCCTGAACCTAATGGTCTGAAATAATTATACTTGCAGTAAACATCAGGATTCTGTTAAAGTTTTTCTGGTACTTTTTCATAAATCTTACCATCTTCTTCCATGACAGAAATTTCCTTCACTGAGCACTTGAATGCAGCCCACTTCTTTAAAGAACACATTAGCTGTTAAGCAGCATACAGCAACAGCACGTAGGTGGTCGAAGCAGGAGGTGAAGGAGACTGCTCCATCCCTTTGAGCAAAAAGGAGCTTTTTGAGTTTAAGAGGGAGAAGACTTGATATAAGTCAGAAGACTCAATGTACCAGCTTTAGACTCTTAAAGTGTTTGAATTAAGGAATCCTCTAATCTCTACTAGGGATTCCAGGAACAGTTTGTCTCTAGGGGCTCTGTATTCTTGTTCTCACATGCAACATTACTGAAGCCCCTGAAGTGGGCAGTAAGAACCCTTCAGCTGTTTTGGTTGTGTTCCAATTCTGTCTAAAAACTGAGACAGAATATGAGATAACTAAGAGTCACTTATATCTTTCATTATTTTAAAGGAGTTCTCTAATTCTCCAGGGAAATATGTTGGATAGGAATAGTGTCAGCTATATTCTGCTTCAAGATCTCTACTCCATGCTAATGCAAGACCTCGCTGTATTCTATATGCACAACAACAAGGAGGCGACGCAGCAAAATCACTGCTTCTCTCAAAGACAAATGTCACGTTCCCCACCCCTAGCAGGATGCCATCTGCTTCTGCCCCCAGTGTGTTTCTGCTAACCCTCAAAATACCTGCTTTGTGACACACAGAAAATGTAGAGCTGCCAAGCAGGAAGAAGTGGCAGTCAGGGAGCTTGAAAAGTCTTCAGGCCCTCCCTTTCTCCCCATCACCATTCATCTTGCTGGTCCCAATATTTGTATGGTCTCTCTTCCCAACAGCAACAGGGTCAAGTGCTTCACCAAACCAAGATGTAGGCAGCATAGCTGTTATCATTTATTTCAGGGACTAAGCAGTATATACTCATTCTCATTGCTCAGGCCCACTTACAGAGGACAGTGCCTCTAGTGCTTAGTTACCATCCCTGAGACAGTGAAGACCAAACACTGACATGGACAATGCCAGGAGACTGAGTTTCCTTGCTTGCTTACCACTGTGCTTTTACTACCACTCACTCTGTTGCCCCAAGCAACTGCCAGTTTACTCACACTTAACACTGGCTCTGCTCAGGGACATTTATATTCTACCTAGACCGCTAAGACCAAGTTGGATTCCAGGTAAATCAGACTAACACTCCAATAGACAAGTGAAAGCTGTTACACACAAAGTTTCTTTATGGTCAACTAAGAGGACATAACTCTCATGAAAAGCCAAGAAAAATATTTTATTATTAGTTTAACTAATGCTCTAGCAATCTAATGAAAAAAATAAGAAACACTTCTCACAATTCAAATGACCCGGTTGCTATTGTGGATGCCTAGAAATAAGTATCTGCCCTTTTCTTCTAACGTCACATTTCTCATCCTTTCAGTTCAGTGAGTTGTCAGCTGGGAGAACAGTGCTGGTGGTGACTTTTTTTTCTTCCTGGGCCTTGTATCCATTCTAGGTTACTTGTGCGTGTTTATACTCCACTTTATAAATAGGTTACATTTTTTCCTCTCCTAATGTTTCTTAGGGTTAACTGCGCCATAATTCCTTCTCTATACAAGGTATGATACAATAAAACGTGGGAAAAAAATCTTTTGGGAAAGAACCATGCAACCGCACAAAGTTAAATAAAACCTAAAGTAAATCAGAGAGTAGTATAGCTAAAAACAAGCTCAAAACAACAGGATAGGCAAAAGACACCTCAAGCATTGGAAAATTCTATTAGAGTTGGGACAGGCCAGGCAGCAGTCATCTGATTACAGAACTAGTTACAGGCAGGAAAGTTTAAGTAATTTTATACATACAGCTAAAGTTAAGCTACAATAGATTTAAAGACCATATAAATGCACAAAAAGCCTGACAAGTTTTACAGTATGGCTAATTATTATTATTAGAAAACTCGAGGTCTGTTACCAGCACTTGGCAAAACCAAGTTGTCTGGGGGACGGGATGACAGAGCCATGGACAGCAAACAGACAAAGCCAGGAAGGCACCATTTCAAAACACGAGAATAACACAAACATTCAGTCCCAGTCTGGATTCCAGCTAGTCCACATGGACCAGTCCAAAAGGACAAAGCAAGAACAGAGACACCAGCCTGGAAACTGGACAGGACACAGGGAAAGCCAGGGTGAGGTCTGCAACCAAATCACAAAGCTGAGTAGGAGCTGGAACAACCACTCACATGAACCAAGGACTATCACGGAAAAGATGGAATTGGGCAGGGAAGAGGCCTGAGTAGTGTACAGCTCTCGTGGAGCTTTTGTGCAGATCCCCGCTTCATGCCAGCTTAGTACTCACCGTTATTGGGCTTGAGGAGTTCAACACCTTACCCCCTGCTTGACTGTAAATGCAGTTGCTGTCTCTCCATCCATTCACTCCAAGTCAAGGAAACAAGAGCCAGACATTACAATGGGTCTCCTATAAACAAACGGGCTTTTGCATGATCTCTGATGCATTCTTATTTTTCTGCATATTGTTGGAAGCATAAGCTTTCTATTTAAAAGATAAGGAAGGCACAGCAGTGAGTTAAGGATATGTAGTCATAAATATAACCAAAGTACGTAACATGCCTCCAAACTGGAAGCAGCAGCCAGGGCAGTATGTCTTACATATAGATCCCACAATACAGCTGACATGGCAGCTCAAGCACAGGAAGTCAAGACAGAAACAATTCTATCTTATAGTTCATCAGCAGTAGCTTCTTTGATTTCCTTTGCTTTCATCCTTCCTTGTACCTTTGTAACGACAGAAATAAAGCCAGAAACCTCTCAAGACAAAGTGGGAAAGAAACAATGCATGAGGGCATCTCTTTCTCCTAATTGGCAGACATACATATTATCTGATCTCATCTCACCGCTAGGGAAGGGCCACAAGTCAAATCCTTCAAGGCAACATCAGAAGATCTAGTTGTGTTCCTGACAAGTGAGAAATGCCAAACTATGGATAAAAAATGGGTTGCTGGTCTCCACAGGACACCAGTACTGACAATGGAGAAAACATAATCCCAGCAACCATTAATTTTACTTCACCCTTTCAACTTGTACTGACACATAGAGACACAGAGGAGAACATGATGCAAACACACAAAAGAAATTACCAGAGGAAAAACCTTCTGTAGGTAGACTTTATCCTAGAAAAGCCCATGCATTACTCAGTAATTATTTAATACTCCTAGTAAAGCTAATAGAGATCCCTACTTCTTATTTTATGATAAATGACTGTGTGAATTGTAACCAGAACTATCTGTAGTCCTTGTAAACCTACGAGAGAAAAAGGGGAGAGAAAGGGGCTCCAGCACTTTCTAGGCGTTTTTTGCTTCCTCTGTACTCACATTTTTCAAGACAAGACAGCTCTACTTGTTAGGCATAGAATGGCTTTCCCTCAAGGTTACAAGGTCTTCAAAAACCTCGTAATGAAGCTGACAACATCTAGAGAAGGACATGTCTGGTAAGAAGAAAGCATTGTGAAATTCAGACAAAGCCACCCTGTATTTAATGCATCTGCTCCTTAGAAATGATTGATTTAGATGGTGATTGAAAGAGAAAAGTATTTCTATTCAGAAAAGTATGTCCATTTCCTTGAAGTAGCAGTTGTTAGTCCAAAGGTTAAAATAAAATATTCTCTACTTGCTTTTGCAAAGCTCTACTTATTTAAAGTGAGAGTTAAAAAACCCCTGTATGAGACAAATATGGTCTGGATTTTTTTTTCATTCTGTAGATATTTAACAATACAAATAGGTTGACATTCATCTCTCCTGACCACTTTCACAAGCACTAAAACAAATTTCTTGTCTTGATATTGCAAATGCTGCAGGAAGATGTTTATTTAATGCAGGACCAAAGTGTATGTTTTCTAAAGCTTTATGCCTTTTCACTTCCCAAGACATTCACAAGCCTATGATGCACACACCAGCATGAGGAGTAAGAATGAATCCCTACATTCAAAGTAATCATTCAGGACTGAGTAAGCATTACTGTAGAAAAAGCTCAGACAATTCTGTGTACAAAGAAGACAAGCTTTATTCCTACTCAGATTTCAGAAAGAACTCTGGAATTGCTGTTATGAGACAAGTTATGAAGTGCATATGCCCACCATGTACCTCCTTTGTGACAAAATTTAATTCCCTTAGCCCTATTTCATTGCCTTCTCCCATTAAGTAAGCGTAGTACTGCTTGTACCATATACACATCCCCATAGATTAAAATGCACCAGTTTTAAATTACATTCCTTCCCCACTGCAGATGTCAGAAAATTAACTCATTCATGTGACCAGAGTAGGAGTCAGGCTAAATGGAAGGAAGAAAGAAGTGCTCATCAAAATTACTACTGAAATGCAAAGAAATTTAAGCTGGCAATACAGCCCTGACAGCAAGAGAAGCCGCAGCGCCCTGCACTGCTGTGAAGCGCTGCTGGCAGCAGGGACAGCAGCTCTGGCAGCGCTCCCACGCCAGGGACGCCCACAGGTATCTGGTATATCCCTGGTGCCTGCTCAGGTGCTCGTTTGAATCCAGGCAGCCAGTCCTTGAAATTAAATGCAAAGTCAAGAGACTAACTTCTAAGTGCTTTTCTGCATAATGAGGATATGATTGGACTTGTTTATTGCTCCAGCAGTTAAGAAATATCTCTGGTAATACCCGTTTCCCAGAATTCCCAATCCCATTCCCCTCCCCAACCAAAAAACCTTTTATGTTCTCTACTGTTTAACCCTCATCCTGATCACAAACTTTTCCAGCTGTGGATAGGAGTTACTACTATTTTAATACAGGCTGGAGGAAACTAGGTAAGCTTAGTAACAAGATTTTGGAAAGCAAGATGTGAACACTGCTTCCTCGATACGGTGCTGGGTGTGTATCAACTGCCATACCACTAGCTGAGACGGGATGCAGGTTGACGGGCTTGTGGGTTGGTCAAGGATGGGATGACAAGAAAGACATGTGGTTCAATGAGGGGAACTACAGAGTTCTGGAGGAGGAACAACCCAATGCACCTGTACCTGCTGGGATCCACCCAAGTAAGGTTTTCCTACTAAAAACAAGTAAAGTTTCTCATATGATGTGACCATGAAAAGCTTTTGCTTTTCTGTTCCTTATATTGTGAAACAGCTTCTCCCTCATTCCATAAGGAGTAGGGGAAGGAGAATACAATTGCTTTTTGTTGTTCAGGAAGTGGGATAATTTCCTTTTTGATGATTTTTTTAATTTTTGGCACAAGCTGCCAGCATATATTTGCTGAGCTTCTTGGCATTCTGATCTTGTCTCTGGCATTAATGCATACTTAGGGCTTGCAGAAAGTATTCTCCTGTTCCTTAAATTTCATCCTCCTTCTCCTGTCCGCTCTCAAATCTCAGCAGCTCTCACAAAAACTGGCTGCGATACCACTTCTCTTGGTGATACACAGTGAACTCTTCATCTCGTTTTTCCTCAGCAACACATTTGCTAATTCTTCCTTGGCACTGCTTATGACCAGATGTTAACAGATGCCGGGAGAACCCAATAGCCCATGATTTAAAACAGGCACAGAGGGAGGACACAGGAAAGGTGACTTTTACAGTGGTTTGCTAGCTACCAATTTTGAACCCAATATCATCTCATTTCCTCCTCTCTTCCCTCTTGTGCCTGGAGGAAGAAGCAAGCCACTGCTTTACAGGCAATTTTCTGCTTAGATAGCTTTGGGTGAGGAAATATAAAGCAAAGGGATCACCAACAGACACCAGTGTTAGCTACAGAAAGATCCCCAGCCTTAAATTTTAGAACACGTTATACACGCACACACTCACTCCCCTTTCCCCTCCTATGGTCAAAATAATGGACCATCAATAATCCATTTAGGAAATGGATCCTCAGTGAAGCCTCCCTCCAATCTTCCCCACTCAAGTCCCTGCTGCCAGCACCTCGAATATACTCAAGGCCACCACTCAATCTGGCCCCTCTCAGGAAAGCAACAGTCAAGATACTTTGGGGCTTCTAAATACTCCAAACCCAATTCAAGTATGTTGATAGTAGAAGTCACACAACTTCTGCTATCTCAGCTCTGGCCGTTCAAGCTGCTGTTCTCATCTCTTCTCACTAGTAATAAAGGCTTTTTCAGCAAAATGGTCAGTTAAGTTCCGCTTTTTCTATACATGGCATAAAAACATCTATCTTACCAACATGTGGTTCCATTAGGTCTACAGGACTAATAGGGGAATTACCAAACTATTCTATCATTGTTTTATTACAAGAAAGAGATGATATCCTAATATTTTTAGGGAGCTGCTATTGACACCTAACTACTTATGTCAAGATTTAAACTGGGGAAAATAAACAGCAAAAGCTATGAAAAGTATGAGCAAAATGTTCTGTTCTGATGATGCACTACCATGATTTTCAACATTTATAAGTGATAGTACAAAACTAGACACTAGGGCACAATTAATCTCACTGCCTGTTGAATAAAAATGTGCAACTTTCATGATACATTTTCAACAGTAGCCACAGTTTAAGATGGGAAATTATCTATTACAGCTTTGATATTTGGCAACATGTTATTGGCATGCTGTATGTTTCCATGCAGGACTGGTTTATCTGGTTATTAACCAACACAGATGATCAATTGCTCACAAATATAGTAGAGCAATTACTTGACATTGTATCACCAACTGACTGCAGGTTTGCCCATATTTGAACTTTTTAGGAAAGTGACAGTGAAAGAAGCGTGGCCTTCTCCTCCTGGCTTTCAAGCATGCAGAATGTTGTTTCTGTTTTGGCAGATATTGCTCATTTGCTACTGTAAAGGTTTCTGTGAAGAGTGTGCCTCCTTAAAATTATTCAGGAGCAAAATTATTTGCTGATCACCGTGTAAAGTGAGAGCCCCTTCTAAAAAACAGTGGAGAAGATTTAAACCCCCACTAAGCTGGGAATGTAGGACCACTTCTTAAACAGCACAGCAGAAATGTTTGCCAATCTTCCCACAAGGGGAAATTTTCCTTTCATTTGCAGCATTTCCACTACTCTGGAAAATTAGGCTCTGAAGTGAAAGGTGGAATACAACCTAAAAAATGGGATGTTTGTTTTTTAAAGGGAGAAATGGTACTCTGCTCACTCCATCGCACAGCCTACTCAGCAGAGAGGAAAGGAAGAGGTCCCTTCCATAAAATAGCTAGCCTCTAGATGCAGCTAGATCACAGCAGTCAGGAAGGGATTCCAGCACTGTCCTCCAACCCTTGGACCGCACTCTACAGGTAGCAAAAAGTTTAGTTGAAAAGAGGAGGTAGAAAGAGAGAAATCAGAGCTGAAGTCAAATTGCCAGTGGAAACGCACCACTGGGGTGCATCGCCATGGGTTGGATGATTTCAAACGCTGAAGGCGGCAGGACTGGGCTGCAGCAGGTATCAGTACAAGCCACAGTCTGCAGACTGGCTATTGTGCCCCACGGCACACGGCTCGCATAAGACTGCGGTGCACGTACACTGCTGTAGCTGTGTGTAAATTACATGCTATTTATGTCGCCTCTGAATTTGGCTCATGCTGCTTTTTCCCTTTAACACAAATTGGCTTCTACATATGGCAATTAAAACTAACCTGGCAAGTGGGAAAACACCTGTATAAACCTCTCATTATCCTGGCATCCCACACTACTCATACTACATTTTAAGAATTCAGTATTGCCTGGGGTGGACAATTTTTGTGATGTTCTACAGCCAATGAACTTACACCAGATGAGCTGCTGCTTTCCCTAATCCCAAAGTTTTAACGTTACCAAATCCCAATTAGCTTTATAGACCAATCAGGTTCCAGGCCTAACAGTCAACATGTATTTTACCTAAAGCTCTATTCACAGTTGACTGGGAAATACCTGTTACAATTTATAGTCACTGGCAGATCTACTTCAGACAGCTCCTTGGAAGTAATCATCTGTTGTGCTTCATGGATGCCATATGTAACATATTCCAAAACCCTAAATTGTGTAGAGTTTACTGATTTCTTAGGGTTTTTTTATTCAAACTCAAGACTCTAATCACATTCATCAAGACGATCACCAGCCTGGAACCAGTTTCCAAAGAACTGCAGCTTTTTTTATGATGCAAAGGTAGTGCCTTCACTCTGCGTTACGGAAAGAATAAAACAATTTGGATTTGGAACATGTTTTGTTTTGGCAATTTGAGACTGTTTAATCCTGAAACTAACAAAATTCACATGAGCTAACAGATATTTGCCTGAGATCTGAAGAGAAACAAAGCTTCACTAATCCTGCTACCAAGGCAAATTCCTTATAATGAAAGAGAATCTGTTCTACGTATAGGATGCAGTTATAAGGTCTGAGAAATACAGCGTTCTTGTACAACCCCTACTCTGTTCTGCTAGAGGTCAGTAATATTTTGAGCAGGCAGGAGACTGCATACATACAGAAAAGGACAGAGGTATTATTTGGGTTAAGCCCAAGACTGAAGCCACAAGAACTGGGTTTTATTCTCAGGTCTGCCAATAATTCATCAGTGATCTTGAAGAATAATCCTATACCTTTAAAAATAGAACAAATAAAATGCCCATCATTAACAGGCTTGTTGAATTCATTAAAATTAGTAAACCACTTTGGAGTTCAGAAATTTTTGTTTGCTTCCAGCAATAACCTTAACAGTGGTCATAAAATTAAGCTTGCTTAATCCAGAAATCTGCTCCCTAATAGTGATGGAGATAACCACAGCTAAATTAATATAAGGCTTAGTAGCAGAATAAACGTACTAATTTTTTTTTTTTTAAAGTTATTGTCCTGGATAAAGAAAGACAAAATAAAGAAATGCAGAAGAGATTTGGGAAAAAAGGAACAAGATACTACAGAGGGCATTAATGTTTCAAACTCTTCAGGTTTGCAAAAAGACTTGCAAGCCTCATTAGGAAGTCTGAAGAATATCTCCAGAGATCAGGTTATGCTTTTTTCAACCACTTTGTCTATAAATCAGGTAGCTACTTTCATAACCATGCATAATTGTATTACTATATGCCAAAACTTCATGCTGCTTGCTCTTTTGAGCCTTGAGAGCACTTTCTGCCTGACCTTCCTAGACCAGCAGCGATCTCCACATTGGGTCGGAGGAAGGAACAAAGTGATTGTGTGAGATAATCAAATAGGGAAAAAGCTTTAGTCTCATTAGTTCTTGAAAAAAATCCCATATACAGGTCCACTATGGTTTGTTTACTCTGTCTCACCTGTGACATCTTTGAAGAGATCCATACAAATTTCAGAAATCTATTTCCTGTGTGATCCTAAGATACTTGGCTCTTCAAGAACTGAAGACATTCAAAATAGTCCCTGTTAGAGAACAAATGGAAAGGGAATAGCTTTGCTATTTTACCTGCTTTTCTTTATTAATTTCCTTTTCTATTTCTTAATAAAATCTGTGTCATCAAACCAGGACAATCTGCACGTTATGGACTCCTGGGGAAAGACAGACATTTCAAATGTTGTATTTCTAAAGACAGGTTTCTTGTCCTAGTTGTGAAGACAACTCCAGAGACGTTACATTAGATGTCTGGATACAAGAAGACAAGTCAAAACCTCGAATCTTTTGTTGTTTTTTGATTGTGGTATTCATTCCATTGAAGACAATCTGCACCCTCAAATTCCTGAAGTGGCTAGTAATGGCTTTGAGTTTGACTTGGTCCAAAAATGTAAAGCAAATTCCATCAAGATTTAGATAACAGAAACAATAAAAAAACTTCTGTAACCTACTCCAATTTCACTTGCACCTTTTAATCCAAATTCAGTTCTGGGAAGTGATAACAGTACCAGCTGTAAAGTTTGGATTCAGATCCATTTTCTCCCCTAACGCTCAGACCCAGGTTTCCAGTGCAGCCTGCTACTGAAATAAGAGCTATCCACAAAACAGCTCAAGATCCTGATGGTTTTTAAGCAGGTGCTTTTCAAAACCTGTCTGCTTAGGAATACATACCTCATAGCTATGAATCCTTAGGAGAAATTAGTGAGTGTCATCACACCTTCTCCCTTCAAACAGTTGAATATTCTCCTTTGTACCATCCTGTCCATAAGGAACTTTTTGGGTTTTTTTTAATTCTATTTCTATTTACAGCTTCATCAACTTCATCTGATCCTGTTTGGAAGGCAGGCCTATCTGAGAGTGAAGGATAGCGGGAAAGGCTAGGCAAAGTAAAGCAAAAAGGCAACAAGATTGCAATTCCCAACAAATCTTCACCAAAAATCCTGAGAAGGATGCAACAGTGTGGTGGGTTGACTCTACCCAGCAGCCAAACACCCACCCTGCCTTTGCTCACTCCCCTCTCCTGTGGGACAGGGATTTATTTTTTTAAAAAACAAAACAAACCAAACAAAATAAACAGCAAACAAAAAAAAAACACAAAAAAATCCAAGGAAGGCAAAGAGCTCATGGATAGAGATACTAACAGTTTAATAAGAAAACCAAAAGCTATGTGTGCAAGCAAAGCAAAAAAGAGGTATTCACGTCTTGCCATCGGCAGGCAGGCAGATGTTCAGCCACTTCCTGGGAAGCAGTGCCTCCCCACACATAACAGTTGCTTGGGAAGAAAAATGCCATAACCACAAACGTTGCCCCTTCCTCCTCTTTTCCCCGAGATTTATTGCTGAGCACAACATCATACGATATGGAATATCCCTTTGGCCAATTCAGGTCACTGTCCCAACTGTGTCCCCTCCCAACCTCTTCCCACTGCTAGCCTACTCACAGGGGGACACCTTGACACTGTACAAGCACTGTTGGGCAGTACTCAAAACACCAGTGTTACCAACGCTGTTTTAGCCACAAACACAAAGCTCCTTATGAGCTGCTATGAAGGAAGTTAACTTTGTAACTGCAGCCCAGCCAGACCCAGTACAAATATACATATGATGGAAATGTTTAAACCCAGTCTAGGGTACTTAACCCTTGAAAGAGTTATTTTTCTTTGCTTTTAGAACTGCACCTCATGCATTTAACTGCACCCTTCCATGGTTGTAGGACACCTAAGAAAAAATGCAGAAAGACAGACCTTTATTTTCAAATACTTATCTGCAGAGTACTACTGAACATGGATGGGTTGATTTCATGAAATGAAAAGGAGGAAGAAAAAGCAGGACAACCTTTCATTCTTGCAGATTATTCTGTCTTTAACACTTCCATTTCTTGAGAATCCTCATTCTAGTGTCACTTCACACCCATCTACCTCCTTACAATCACAAGAGCCCAACCAAGTTAAAGTTGTTTCTCCCATGCTCTGCATCATCTTTTTTCCTTTAATTTCCAGCCTCAGATGAAAATGCCCTCCATCAGTGGTTCTGTTGCCAGTCTTATGCCTGATTGCTTTAATTAAAAGGCCAGAAGGGAAGATTTAAGAGTCTCATCATCAGGCTTGACATAATTAGACTCCTGGACTCAGTGTCAAATGCTCAGAGGGCTGCCTCAACCTTTCATCCTTCTAAGGCAGCTGTAGGCAGTACTATACAACATGCTTTCTAGCAAGAACCATTTCTGAAGAAAGGTTTCCTCTTCTTTCTTGAGACATAAAAGATCCCCCGGCACTTTTTTCATAGAGTCCAGATTTGTGTTTATAACCTCAGCCAAAGCAGTCCTAACGTCTATGCCAGAAGTAGCTTTATTTTAGTAATGCCAAGTGTATGAAGTTGAAAATTGCCTAGTGATCCTCTGGAACAGAACACAATATGTAAATAGCTTCACTATTTATATCCTGTATAGGGCCAGTTTTAAAGTAAAATGAGAAAATTAAAGGGGAAAAAGAGGTCATTGCACTCTCAAATATTCTCCAGCACTTGTCAGCATCAATTAAGCACAAAAGATCAAAGCATCAGAAACAGAACAAGATCGTTTTCAAGGTGTCTCAAATTCCACTACACTGAGTTGACAACTGGGTATACACCACTGAGGTTTGCCAAACAGAGCCAGAAGTGATCCACTGTGGTCATTGATATGGTTCTAGTCTCCTAATTACTACGTTCTGACTTAATTGTTAAAGATTCTTGCCTGTTTTATAAAGGTACTATTACTATAAACATAAAGAAGCAGCTAAAATGTTAGTCGCTGGAACACCGGGTTAAATAGGACATACACATTAATGAAATCTCACATCTGGGGCCTTGTAGGTAGAACCTACACAGATGTAGCCAGCTTAAACAAGGCACAAAGTAGTTTAAGTAAGCAGTTACCATAAAGGATGTATTTTCACCTCTTCTGAGGTGCAAGCATTAAAACCAAGCTTTTCTGCACTCCCTTTTTCCATAAGTGTTGTTGTACTGCCATCAAGTGGGGAACACAAAAAGGAAGAAGGATAATCATAATGTATGAACTGAGGCACTAAAATGAGCAAGAGTAACAGAATTCTTAATTCCTCGTTCCAATAGCCACATTTTACGAGCCAATTCCAAATTATCATGCAGATATACCTGGCTAACTGCCATATCATTTCTACCCAATAAAGAAACAAGACCTCATGGTTTAATCCTAGCCAGCAGCTAGGACCATGCAGCCACTCGCTCACTCCCCCCAGTTCAGATGGGGGAGAGAATCAGAAGAGTAAAAGCAAAGAAAACTCATGGGCTGAGATAAAGACAGTTTGATAAGTAAAGCAAAAGCCATGTGCACAAGAAAAGCAAAACAAGGAATTCATTCACTACTTCCCATCAGCAGGCAGGTGTACAACCATCTCCAGGAAAGCAGGGCTCCATCACAAGTGACAGTTACTTGGGAAGACAAATGCCATAATTCCAAACATCTCCCCCCTTCCTTCTTCTTCCCCCAGCTTTATATATTAAGCATGATGTCACATGGTATGGAATAGCCCTTTGGTCAGTTGGAGTCACCTGTCCCAGCTGCACCTCCTCCGAACTTCTTGTGCGTCCCCAGCCTGCTCACTGGCGCTGCAGTGTGAGGAGCAGAAAAGGCCTTCAGAGCTCAGCAACAACTAAAAACACCAGTGCGCTGTCAAAAGTATTTCTGATTCCAAATCTAAAGCATAGCACTATACCAGCTGCGAGTAAAAAAAGCTAACTCTATCCCAACTGAAACCACGACACAAGACCAGGAGACTTGGACCAAGTATCAGTGAGAGGTATGCCATAGGCACCAAAGGCTTGTGACCAGACCACAAAATTAAGCCACATGAATCTGGAGAGGGACTTACAAGGGCATGTAGTGATGGGATGAGGGGTAATGGCTTCAAACTAGAAGAGGGTAGATTTAGATCAGATCTCAGGAAGAAATTCTTCACTGTGAGGGTAGTGAGGCACTGGAACAGGTTGTCCAGGGAAGCTGTGGAGGCCCCATCCCTGGAAGTGTTCAAGGCCAGGCTAGATGACGCTTTGAGCAATCTGGTCTAGTAGGAGGTGTGCCTGCCCATGGCAGGGGGTTTGGAACTAGATGATCTTTAAGGTCCCTTCCAACCTAAACCATTCTATGATTCTATGAATAGATACTGACATAATAATCTGAATTATCTGAAGGCACATATGCACAGAAACATTTTCCAGAGAAAAAAGGAGTTTAAGTTCAGCAACAAAGTCACCAGCTGGGAATTATTCTAAAAAAATTGTTCAGAAGTGCACAGTGCTCAAAAGGCACATGTAACTCTGTGGATGCATCCCTCCTTCCCTTCTTTGTGTTGGTCTAGTTTTACAGTCAAATGCACTTAACTGAAGGGCAAATTCTGGCCAGTTTTAGTCAACTAAACAAATCAGTGTCTTACCTTGTGCCACTGCCTTTAATTAACTTGGGAACGCAGTGCCCATTCCAACTTAGAACCTGTAAAAGAGTCTTATTTACCCCATCTTCCTTTTGTGAAGCCCAAAGCCAGTAGGGTCCAGAGAGGAACATCTGTCCTTCTTTAAGAGGGTGACAGGTGCCACAACTGGAAGTGCTGCTGAGCTTTTTTCTCTGCAATGTCCTGCTCCAAGACAGACAGTGCAAACAGCTCTGCGTGACTGGCTCTGAAGAGGCAGCAGAAGGCATATTCCCAGGTAGACAAAGAGGTCTCTCACTTCAGTGAGAGCCAGCTTCCAAAGGTGACAAGAACATTTTTTGAGGGTTTTTTAACATAAATTGTATTCCCTCAGTTGCCTTTAGCCAATGAATTTCAGGCAGGGACTTTAGATAAATGGTACGGAAATATAACTGATCTATCCATTAAAAAATCATGTCACCACCAAATGGTATTATTTATGTTTTATGAGTCTAAATGTGCTTCGTACATTGCCGAGCGTGCTTCCATTAACTCTCAGGCACAAAGGAACATATTTGTGTTTGGCAGCAGGTTGTAGACAGTATGTGAAATCAGAAACTGGGAGAAATGCAGCTGAGGACTGCGTTTCTCAGCAACAGGCACTAACTAGCTGGATAGCAAAGCTCTGGCTCTTACAGCCTGTGTTGAAGACCAAGGTTCATCCTTTGCACATATCTCCTAGGAAGGCACAGTAGAGTTCAAGAGGCCAATGCTTTCAGAATAACTAATTTGTTATCAAAAAAAGGGCATGATTCAGTTTACACATATGGAGTTGCCAATCCGAACCATGGCATTCCTCCTCTCTCAGCCATGTCAAAGTTGAGATCCAGGTATCTCTGGATCTACCTCCATGTTAATAACCACACGTATGTTGTCCTCTGAGTAGGTTATGGGCAGTGCTTGATCACAGCCTTCTCCATGACCCCATTTTCGGTACAAGAACACACTGAATTACTGTGAGGTCTTCTCATGAACCATTTTTCTATGATTCTAGGAAACTATCAAGTGACAGACCAGAGAGTGTGCATCTCCTTTGCTATTTGGAGGACAAAGTGGTGACCTACTCTGGCTAAGTACTTAAGATGATACAAAAAAACCTATACAGGAAATCAAGGATATGCCACAAATTTTGAATAACATCCTTCCTTTGACAGACCATCAAGCACTTCAAACACTGGGGCCCACCTAATAGCTAATTCTCTTTTAAATCAGTCAGAGAACTGATATGCATAGTCAGGATTTGTCCCTATCATTATTTGTCCCATAAGTTATATCAATTTATAATCCAGTTGTGAGTTTGGTCCTAGATGCCTAAGAGATCAACTGTTTTTTCTTTTTTTCTTTTTTTTTTTTCTTTTTCTTTTTTTTCTTTTTTTAACATGTGATTCTGCAGCAGCTGAAATCCACAGGCTCTCCCAGAGGAGTATCTTTTCATTTAATAGGAGAGGTGGCTGACAGGCAAAAATTCACACTATAGTAGGTAAGGGAAATGGGGAATTTTCAGAAAATTGCAATTACCTCCTCAGGAACACCACACAGGCTATCTGCTTGAACTAGATAACAAAGCATAAGCTGAGGAAAAGGCCAGTAAGAACTGCCTGAGCAAGAGGGAGGTGTAGGGATAGAGCAGTGATGAGAAGATAACAATGCTGTGACTGTTAGCATCTTTTGCTGTTTCCCTGTGATGACACCAAGCTGTGTGGAGCAGTTGACACACTGCAGGGAAGGGATGTCATCCAGACGGACCTGGACAGGCTTGAGAGGTGGGCCCATGCCAACCTTATGAAGTTCAACAAGGCCAAGTGCAAGGTCCTGCATGTGGGTCGGGGCAAGCCCATGAACAAATACAGGCTGGGCAGAGAATGGATTGAGAGCAATCCTGAGGAGAGGGACTTGTGGATGTTGGTGGATGAGAAGCTCAACATGAGCCAGCTATGTGCGCTCGCAGCCTAGAAGGCCAACCCTATCCTGGGCTGCATCAAAAGAAGTGTGGCCAGCAGGTCAAGGGAAGTGATTCTGCCCCTCTACTCTGCTCTCATGAGACCCCACCTGGAATACTATATCCAGCTCTGCAGTCCCCAACAGAAGAAGGACATGGACCTGTTGGAGCAAGTCCACAGGAGGGCCACAAAGATGAACAGAGAGCTAGAGCACCTCTGCTATGAGGACAGGCTGAGAGAGTTGGGGTTGTGCAGCGTGGAGAAGAGAAGGCTCCGGGGAGACCTTATAGCAGCCTTCTAGTATCAGAAAGGGGCCTACAAGAAAGCTAGAGAGCGACTTTTTACAAGGGCATGTAGTGATGGGATGAGGGGTAATGGCTTCAAACTAGAAGAGGGTAGATTTAGATTAGATCTCAGGAAGAAATTGTTCACTCTGAGGGTGGTGAGGCACTGGAACAGGTTGCCCAGGGAAGCTGTGGAGGCCCCATCCCTGGAAGTGTTCAAGGCCAGGCTGGATGAGGCTTTGAGCAATCTGGTCTAGTGGGAGGTGTCCTTGCTCACAGCAGGTGGGTTGGAACTAGGTGATCTTTAAAGTCCCTTCCAACCTAAACCATGCTATGATTCTATGATGGTAACTAGAAACAGCTGAAATGCCTACATTTAGGACAGTGACAAAGGTAACTGAGCAAAGCCAAATGTCTCATCAAGATACACCAGGAAGAATCACAAATGCAGCTGAAGCAAAAATGGAAGGAGATGCACCACTGGGACAGAGAAGACCAAAATATGATGAAGCTGTACTTCAGAATCTAGAGGGAGACAGAATGAGTTTACTCAAGTCAAACACGTCATATCTCCAACTGTGTGAGACTGCTGGTCCAAAAAAAAGACAAAAAATAAATCAGTAAATCTACTTTCTTGGTGATGTTATTTTCTCCATAATGGCTTATATAAAAAAGTCTCAAAGACCATGGACAGGAGGATAGGCAGATGGATGAACGGATAACTTTACCCTGCAGTTCCACTGTGTGGAGTGTGACGGATGTTTAAGTGTTCCCAGTCACGCTGCCAGAAAAAAGTGAGGAAAAATCTTGCCTCTTAACTGCAAATGCTCAGGAAATTTGGGAAGAGAGGATGCCATTACTCAGTGGGAATGAAACAGTGACAGCACAACAAATACTGCCTACGCATTCTACCCTCTAAAAACAGCAGTGACAGTCCATTGCTTGGGAACTTCATAGCCTGGAAAGAGAAACTGACCAAAGAAAAAATGCCAGGTGTAAACCAAGATCCAGACCTTGTATTACTATCCAGAATTGTACCACATCAAACTGCTTCTGAATTTCTCAGCAAGCTCCTATACTTAACAAGTTAAAATCCAAGTAACCTTAAATTTTGTGTTTAGGAAGCAGACAATCCAAAATCCAGATCTGGATCTAAAGCAGGGACAAATACTTCTGGAAATACCACCTGTTCTTCCAAGAATTTCCAACTGAGTAGAATTCATTATTTACCAATGAATTCCTGCAGTGCAAGCTGCTTCTGTCCCTGCAGCAAAATGAATGAACAAATGGATGGAAGAGCCCTCAGGTTCTCTGGCTTTAAGTGTCCCCTGCCCCTAAGCAGTCTCTGATGTCTGTGATTCTTTGAGCAGCGCATCCCACCATAGCCCTTTGGACAGACTTCATACTCTGAAATCCTTCAGCCAGGTACCAAAGTTAACAGCAAAGTAGTCTTCTGATTCTCACTTTTAATACAAGAATGTATGCTAGTGATAAAAAGCACTGAGAAACCATCCGTAATTCCACTGTGAAATTAACCGGGTGCTTACAACCAAGATGAAACAATTTCCAGTTATTTTATGCTGCTCATTTAAATTCAAATATTTCAACCTTAAGGTTTGTTATAAAGTACTGGAGCCAGAGAGTCACTAAGTAAAGTGTCTTCCAGTTCCCTACCCACCAGATGGTTATTATTCTTAATAATGCATACAGAGGCAGAAAGCACTTCTCTCCTCGCCACTTCATACAGCATGCAGCCTTTCGGACTTCCCATTGTAACCTGTCCCCTATCACAAATCTACCATGTTTCTACATACGAGGTTCCTCCTCCAACCACCTGGGCATCTAGACAGCTTTTAAAATGGAACCAAATTAATTTCCAGGGAGATTGCTGTAGTTGGATTTTATTCATGTGTTGTCTTACAAATCCAGAGCTATTTTAGGAGTCTATTAAACATTTCTCTACAAAAAGTAAGGAGCGTCAAATGAAAGGAAGATAGAAGTAACAGATACTGTATTTCATTCTTACTCCTTGTTACACAGACTTCATTTGGGATTGTGGCCTTGTTGCACAAGGCACAGAAGATGATTAAATACGTATTCAACAATACAGTGGAACATTATGAGCAAGCCTCACAATATCAAAAGCCGCATCAGTTGGTGTCAAACTTCCTTGTTATTGGCCAGTGACTGCATAGCTCAGTTCTCATATTATGAGACTGTTGCAAAAGAACATCTGATAGCGAGGTTGTATCACATCACCACAAGATCCTGCCTAGCAACTGTGCCAGAAAACCACAACTGATGTTGTCATGCAGCACTGGGACATCTTACAGGGACACTCCTGAATCACCATTGCTTGATAACAGCACGTTTCTGTTGTAAAGGCATATCATCTCTGGGCTCCAGCACATGGGATCATTAACACCCAACATATTGCAGGGTATGGTGAGAGATGTCAAAAGCAAGCAGGTTTCATATCACTTGATTTTGGGTGCCTAAATTAGAAGGTTAATCACCTCATACCACCATAGATAGCAATACAAGCATACATAAGACAATTTATAGCTGCAGCTTAAATGACATTGTTCTTAGCTGCCTCCTGAAAGAACCCATTTCTACCATTAGGGAAGCTGGGGAAATGAGTCTAAGACAAATGTCCACACTTAGATGTCCACTGTTTGACACAGACTGCAATGATTTAAATAATCATTTGCAAGACTATGACGCACATGGCACAGGAGGGCACACTGAACTGAAAGAAGCAGAAGTAGCGAGCAAATCCTTGGCAGATATAAGTTAACATAAATCCATTTACATCAGTGGAGCTTTGGTAGTTTCAACCTGTCAAAGAACCACAGCAAAACTAGTTTGTTGCTCCATACGCTTCCTGTTACAGGCAGTCAGTCTCCCAGTAAGGGTATATTCAAAAAGTAATTAAAAACTTTAACACATAAATGCAAAAAAACCCAAAGACAAGTTGGTGCTACAGGTGTTGGTATAACATTTCCTTCATTTTGACAGCCTCCCTTCATGAGCCAAATGCTAACAAAGCAAAGTGATTTCTTACAAAATGCATTTAGAACAGTGTAGACGTGCACCTCGCTGACCTCACTGAATGCCCGATTACTTTATCACCTTTTTAGTCCCACTGCTAAAAGGACCTGCAACATGTTTACATGTCTAAAAAAGCATATCAAACCACATTTTCTAAACCAAATAGAATAATTTCTTTGCAGTATTCTTGAAATACACCGTGCTCCTCTTTCCTTTGAGCTGCAATTGAGAATTATCAAGATCTCCCATAAGGCTACATGAAAAAGATGAACAGCAAGCAAACCAAGCCAAGTGCTTCCCCAGCTCTGCCAAGGATTAAACACACAGCTCCATCAGCAGGAGGGCTTGCTTTAGTAACAAAATCTGTCTCAGCCTGTACCTAAAAGGTTTTCTAAGGCTGCAGATTAAAGTTTAAAGGGCACTAGAAAAGCCTCAAGACAGAGAGAGCTCCTATAGGAAAAATGCTATATAGAATTTCCAGAAAGAAAAAGGTAATTATTACTTTCAGTAACAACAGTAATAGCAGAAATAGTCCCTATTTTTAATGATTCTCTTTCCCTGGAGATCTCAGCATGTTTTATAAGTTATATAAGCACCAGTGTGCAGTTCACTTAATATTGAAATTCAGCCATCTCTGAGCCCAACTGCAGAAGACAGTATTAAATTACATTTCAGCATGACAAAAAGTGCTATATTAATTTGAAATCACAAGGGAAGTTTCACAGGACATTTGGAGAAAACACCTGGGCTTCAAAACACTCCCTGGAAAAATGCCACGGAATATTTAACAAACTGAAATGGCCAATTATTTCCTGCATGTCAAATGAAAAAAGAAGGTGGCACTTCATCCCCTTCCCCCTGCCAGCACCCCACTGAAACGAACTGGGGAGGCAGTTCATCAGTGACTAAAAGGGAAAAACCCAAGTACTGCATGGGAGTAGGAGCTGTTTAGAAGGTACGCAAAATGCACAGGCACTACTTGCCCTGGGAACGGATTTATCGGCAGAAGGATGGCACAGTCCATTAGTCCTGTTCTGCATTGCATACACGCAAGCATGGGCTGACACATACTCACAGCCGATACATCTGACTGATACCGTAATATTAGCCTGATTTGTCTTAGTGCAGTATTAAAATTAAGACAAAGGTGTGGTATGATGAACAAAACTGTAGCAACGAGACAGATTTCTGACGGAAATTAGTTTGATTTGACAAGAGTGCGCAACCTAAAGATAAATGCTAGCTCGGTTTACATCTGTCCTACAGCAATTCTGCTTATTACTCAGTGACAGTGAAGAAGGAGGCTGAGCATTTCACATTCTTCCCTTTTCATTAATAAGCACAATAATTCAAGGCTTCCATTGCACAAAGCAAGCTGGAATACTGCTAGCCCTGCCCCAACCTAACACATGGACCTCCTGTAACGTATCACATACAAACACTTCTACTCCTTCTGCTCAGCTTTTCCATCACCCATCGTTCACTCTCGTCACTGAACTCCACCAAGCATGTGGTATTTCTCAAAAGGAGATCAAGTGTTTATGCTCAGAAAGTATCGTAAAGTAAATAAAAAATTGCAACTGGAAGTAAACAAAATTAAAAAAGAAATTTCTTTTTAAATCAGCCTTATGCTCTCCCCAGACCAGAAACACTAGTCTTGGACCATCTAGGCTTGGAAATACTACATAAGCTACCTCTTTGCAACTCCTGTGATCTTGGATGTAACTGGATTTTAGGGCGAAACAACCCCCCTCCAAAAAAAAAAAAAAAGGGGGGGGAAAGCATAGCTCAGAAACATACTTGGACTCATTTTATATTGTGGCCAAAACAAAGGGCATCAGTCCCAGAGCTGATAACCTAGTATCACCCCACCATAATTAAAACATGCTTCATTTACTTTAATATAAAATAGCTAAAGCCAACAAGACAGAATTGTCTTTTCCTTTTAACCTGCTCTGATGGCTCAACAGCCTCCAATTACACGAGGTTTACAAGTCATCTGAACACATTAGTATGCAACTATTTAATAACACTGCAGTGATTAAGTGTCTGAAGTTATCTTAACCAGTTCAGCCTAATGCAAAGTGAGCTAAATTAACAGTGGAGGCACAATGGCTCTGATTATGGCAAGAGTGTTACAGTCATTTCTTTTAACAGTAATCTCCTGTCAAATTGATGTCCATAGATATTATAGAACTGTTTACGGAAAAGTGGCCACATTGTTGTCATTTCCAGAAGACTTGCCACCAAAAGGAATGGACCACAGAGACTTAAACTGCCCATTAATACTCGTAAAGAGTCATCTTAGAAGGTGAAGCCCTGCTAGTGCGCTGGAAGGAAATTTTTGTTCCCCTGCTGCAGAAAAGACAGCAAGCAGCACATTTTATTAAGTTCAGAAATTTAGCAAGGAACAAAAGCCACAACTTTTAGTAGCTTGGGAAGTTCACAGTGAACATGAGGAAAAGCTTCCTCACCAGGAGGGTAGTGTAGCATTGGAAAAATTAATTCAGAAAGATGGTGGAATCTCGAAGCTGCATCTAGAAAAAAAACACAGCTGACCCAGTCTATTGGTACCAACAATCCTACTCCCAATGGGATGTTGGGTGAGATTAAGCTCAGAGGCCCGTTCCAACCAACTTATCTAAGATCCTGTGATCTTGTGTGCAGATGCAAACCAAGCCAAAAACTAACTGCAATGGGAAATGGTTGCAACAGCTCCCGATAATGCAGTAAGGCCATACGCCTGGGCAACTCTCAGGTAAAGATCCACAAAGGAACTTGTGCAGATGCTTTCAGCAGCAACTGTCTTCTCCAGAGGATGATTATGGCATTGCTTTCCACCTATCAGAACATATTTCAGATGAAAGATAGAGGCATACCAACCATCTCCTCCTCTAGTCTTTTCCCTGAGAAGCGTTGTTTTGCCTATCAGACATGCCTTTGCTGAAACATGAAGATGTTTCACATGTTCAAATTAGAAGGAAAGTCTGGCACACTTCAATTCCCTCCAGAACAGCTGGCATTGGTATGTACCTGGTTACAAATGCACAAAGAATTTTAGTAGACAAGGGGAGCTCAGCAGAAGAAAAGTGCTTTCTTTTTTTTCTATTATGGTCTTCATGGTTTAACTTTGAAAAAAAATCTCTGCTTCAAAAGCCTTTAATGCATACGAATGCAATTTTTAGCTTGTCTTTCAACTTCACTGTACAAAGACTTGTTAGAAAAAAAGTAAGTGGAAGGAATAGCTACTCAAGGGTACATGAAATATACAAACCGACAAACCTTTCTCCAAGGAGTGCATGGTTGCACCCTTCTCCCCCACTGATACAGAACATCTTCTTTCACATCATTTAAAAATCGTGCACGCACACACACACAAGTGTGCATATGCCAGTAAACACACTTACATCTCAAGCTTTCTTGTAGTCACTGGTGTGATTTGCTCTGCTGGCTAAGCATAGTTTTAATTAGCTGGTGAAGTTCCCAAGAGGCAAATAATTTATTATTTTATTTTTTTTTTAAAGTTGTGGCCACAAGAGCTTACAGAGAATCTTTAAAAAAAAAAAAAAAGCAGCTACAGGTTGTATCCAGGGGGTTGCCTTGGACTGCAAAGCAAAACTTTTGCTCAATCTTTTACACCTCACATCCTTCTCATTTCAGTAGTAGAAGAAAGAATTGAGGAGAAATACAGCTACTGCTGTGAGTACAGTGGGAAGCCTTTGCATCAAGCTAGCTCTCAGATACAGAATGCTACTAGAAAGAGTGTTCAGAAATTCATAAATCTTCAAAATATATGTTCTGTAGTCCAGGAATGGAGAGGGTTAAAACAGTGAGCCCTGAATTCTTATGATCTGCTGCAAAAATAGGATTTCCTTTGGCCCACATGCACCAAATTACAAGGGAAGTTATTGAAATGACCAATAGATCAAATGTGGCAATCAAAGAGAGGTCTCACTCCCATATAAAGCATTTTATTCTTCCCCATAATGAAAAATGCTAGGTGTAACTAATAAGTAAGGTATAACTAACAGGCATAAAACACATACATGCTAAGACTGGGATATCTGTTTGGAGTGGTTCATTCTCTAACATCTTCTCTTTTCTTCTTAGCCTTTTCTCCAGCCAGTTTGATCGGTTTGGGTTTTTTTTTTCTCCTAGCTCACTACTACCTCCCTCCTTGTTACTTCAGTTTCATCTTCCTCCCTCCAAAACACAGCTTTACGTTTTGCCTCGCATTCTTCCTTCGAGCTATTTCAGATGTTGCCACCAAAGTCTTGAACACAAATTCAATCAAACCAGCATGCCTCCCCAGGTCTTCAGAGATTTTAACCCCTGCAGGGTTCATTTTATATGATTTCTGTCCATTTTAATATAGCTTTCTAGGAATTATATTTAAGTATGCTCTTCAGTAAGATAATATTAAAATGTTAAAACTTCAGAAGTGAGGGTAAGTCCACCACACTCTAGTGAACTGTCTGAAACTATCGTCACCTAAATAGTGCATCTTTTTTAGAGTAAACTTGCCTACTTCATTGTGCAATTGCAAAGACGACTGAAAATTCCCCCTACTAGGGCATCTTGTTTTCATCTAGAGTTATCTGTTTATATTAAGTAAACTTGGAGACTCTTGAGAGAGAGGTGGAATACATCAATGTATTCAAATTGATTTCCAGCTAAGGATCATTTTTATGCCCTTCTCTGAAGTTTCTCCAATGTTGCCATGTCTGTCTTGGAGTAGAGCGCCCAAAGCCAGACATAGGAATGTAGTAATCTTACCAGTGTCGCATGCAGAAGCAAGACTACATCTGTACGTTTACCTGCTATTCCCCTTTTCAGAGTCCCAGTGCTCACAGCAGAATCTTTTTGCACATAACTTTGGTAAAAACCGGTATCGAGATAGTTACTCGCTTTAGTAATTCCTGCTCTAAGTTACTCCTTTTCAGGAGTTTCTTGGGAAGTTTGTTTAGGTATAGCCAGCACACTCTACTCCTACATGTACTACGTCGTATTTATCTGTAGAAAATGTTCAGCTGTGATGATTTAGATAATTCAGATTACTGTGCAATAATGCAATAGTATAACTATGATATTATTTGCTAGTAAATAATTTAAATAACATTTCAGAACACTGCTAAAACGCTGAATAATGTAAAAGCAAACAGATTCCTGAGGGACCTTGTCAGAAACAGACACCCTGCTTTCTTCCCAACAGCAGGTTTTTTTAGATTTGCCACGAAGCCAGATTTTAATCCATCTAATATATAACCTCTTAGAGCCAAGTTTCATTGGTTCCCCCTCAATCAAGATGTTAGAGTGATAAGACAAATGCCTTTGAGAAATTCAAGTACACTACATTCATTCTGCTCTCTTTATCAGCCAGATCTGTGATCTTGTCAAGTGATGACAGTTTTGTTTGACAGGACATATTTCCATAAAACCATCTTGACTGACAATAATATGATCTTTGTCTCTAACCTTTTGTTGATGGCATCCAAACTGTTCTGCTCTGTTGCCAAGACATGCGAAAGTAGCTATTTCTCTTGGGTGTTGGATAGTCCCTTATGATACTGTTAAATATTGGTATTATGATGGCACTCCTGCACCATTACAGAGGTTCCTCATTCTCCAACACTCTTTAATATTGAATTAATGGCTCAGAGAATTCAACTGCTAGATTTCTTTATTTTGTTTGTTTATTCATTAGGATTTCAGAAATGCTGGTCATAAAATACCTACTTTTGGCTGGTGCTTCCCACATACCACTTTGACTATAATGAAAAAATTTATACTATCCATAATATCATAGGAGGGTTAAAAAACAGAAACAGTTGCTAGATATTTCTACCTATTCTGCATCATTATTTATAATTTTACTTTCAGTTTAGAAACAGATAACTCAATTGACCCAATTTACATCAATCAACTGGAGGGGTATTGTTCCTAATATATCTTTAAAATGCCATCTTACTCCTTTTAACCCTAATAGCTTTTGGCATTCACCTTTTCATCGCCACAGCTTGCTTTAACACAGGGACAAATTTAAAGTTAGACAAAAATGTACTCATGGCAGCTTGAGCTGGGGAAGCACAGGGAAAAAAAGATACAATAAGATTGTCTAAGCAACAATGTGCATGGAAGAAATCACACTTCATTGAAAAAATCAAATGAAATTGCTAGCAAAATTCAGAACTTCTACATCAATATTTTTCACTTGACTCATGCTTTGAATGTTGAGAATTATTTTTCATTATTTTTAGAAGATATGGGCATATACATAAACCTAGGAGTTGCTCAATTGTTTTACAATGTAAAAATAGAACTGTTGCCTGTGAGAAACACAGCCAAAAGAAACCACTTTTAAGAGAATCAAAAAATACTTCATCTTAGATACCAACATCCCTGACACGCACTCTCCATTTCCTGGTTTTGAAGCGGCATACGGGGAGGTAAGAGAAGACAGAACTCCGCAACCCTAACCCTGGCCAACACAAACGGAAGCCAAAGGTTTCTGAGCAGTAGTTTGTTAAAAAGGACACCACTGACCAGCAGAGCGGGACAGACACAGAGGTGTTCCGACTCTCTCTCTTGATTAGATCCTTGGTGAATTTCTACTATGGCTTTTTATGCAGCAAAAGTTTGTTCCACTCTGTTTCTCTGAGGAGTGGGAGGAGATGGAGGGGAGGCATCCATACCTCTCCCAATATGTTCGGTGCTGTTGTGCTCAGTTGTGCATATGCCAGGGACACGAAGCATATGGCCTGGGGGCTGGCAGTGTCCCGCTTAGCAGATGTCTTCAATACATTCTGCCATAAAAAGTCTTTTTGGGGGCTGGTTAACTGCTTTTCACCAGACAATTCTTTGTCTCTGGTTGATAGGAGTTATTCACCTTAACTGAAATCCTATTAAGCACCTTTATAGAACTTGTGCAGCTTTTCATGTCCAGGAACTAGAAAACAAGACTTCACTACTTTCTCAAATTAAGTCCGCACCGAGCAGATAGATTGACTGCAGACTAACTACTAGGTGCCACAAAAAGTCATAAATCCTCCTAAAGTAGTTATGCTGCTTTGGTTGTTTGGACCAAGGAGTCAGAGACAGGAAAAAAGTAAAGTACTAATGGTAGATAATACTCTCGTGAGCTATCTGGAAATCCACTGCAAATTAATCTTGCAACTTGGCATTGTAAGGACTCATCGAGTTATTCAAATGGTGAACAATATTTAATCCTGTAGACTGTTTACAAACTCCCTTACCTGAATTGTTTTCTGGCCTGTTAATTCCCACTTTGTATTTGTGCATTTGACAATCCCTTCCCTATAGGGCTTCCAGTGTTTGGGCACATCCATCAAGATAAAGGACAAAATAATCCTGCTAGAAATTACTCCTTTTTGCCTTTGTAGAGGACAGATCAGACAGTGGAGTAATGGCTGGATGAGGTAAGAAAATGCCATTGCACAGTATCAATGCTCTATACCAAACCACGTGACAAAAACTGGCAAGTCAAAGCATCAAAGGTGATTAGCCTCTAGTCAGTGAGCTCACAGGCAGAGGAGCACAAAAAAAGACTTAATTTCTATTTTTTTAGTTTATTACTTGTTATAAAGGCTGGACACTTTGACCAAGTATCACAATCTGGTTTGGTTCTATCTCGAGCTCAACATCTGTATCACCTTAAAACTTTTACATCCTCACTTACAAATTACAAGGGAAAGACTAGCACACTTTTTGAATCTCATGAAAATAATTCACAGCATAAGACATAAGAGAACCCAGAAGAATTGCCCTTCAAATTCCTCAAATTTGGAAACCAATGTTTCACTTTCAGCATTTTCTTCCCCCCAACCAGCGGTAGAGCATTCCCATTCCCTAGTTGGCGATACAAACGTGCCAGGCTTTTCCCAGGTAGTGTTCCTGATAATCATGCAAACACCTCACACAAGAGATCTCATTTATCGATTTCCTTCTCAGTGTGGTCAAACACCCTGACTACAAAGGGAATTAGATTGCCTCAACAAAGTCCAGTCTTCAGTGAGCAGGGTCTGCTGCCCTTGCCTTAAAAGAAGAACAGGAAGGCTTTTTTAATTATCTCCACAAAATAAACAGTATCTTTTCAATCAAATTAAAGAAAATCTCGATTATTTCCCCCCACCCCCTTCTGTGAACCCCTTATGCCAGGTTCAGCATTATTTCCTTGTGTCTGAATTACAGAATAATCCATGCTTTATGAACAATAAGCTTAGTTCTCCAGTGCTTTCACTACATAATTGTAAATATCAGAGTGGACAAAGCTTCTCCTCCCTTCTTTGGGAGGTTCTTCCCTAGTCTAATACATTTCACCATCCATTTGGGATTCAGCACACCACAGATCACAAATTCTGAACAGATAAAGGGAAAAGTGTATAATTCTCCAGACAAATTACACTCCACAGTAAGCTTAATGAATTTTCCTGTATACTCCTCTGAGAATTTAACCACTTAATTTCTCAGACTTTCACTACCATGTTACCATTTAGATGCAAGACAAAATATAAGAGTATAATAAGCATATATGAAATATTCCAATTAAGAAAACTATTTTCATTGTCTTCGATTGCTGCTTAATCCTTAGAAATATTTTCCATTGGCCCTGATTCAGCAAAGCACTTACAAGCACATTCTTCCCCAACGATATACCAAAGTCCCACTGAAATAAACCATGCTTTATGTTTTACATTCAAGTTAATACATAGACAAGATTATTACACATAAGGGACACACTGACTTACTTCAAGCTAGTATAAGCCCTATCTACCCAAACCACTCAGACATCTGCTGGTGACTAGACTGAGCAGATTACTTGAATAATTGATGCAGGTTTTACATATTTGTGATCACCTGTTCAAATTCAGGAGTGTAAGTGTCCATCTAGTCATTGCTATCTACATAAATCCTTACTCCACTCCAGCCCATGAGCACTATGGGTCTATCGGGTCTATGTTCACAATCTTTAAACAGCCCTTGTCTTCTGACTGTTCAGCTATTCATCTATGCAAAACCATGATAACCCCATGGTTTGCTAATAGTAGTGCAGAGCGATTGCTTCAGGAGACCTCAGCAATGTCACACTTACATTTTCAGAAATTAGAAGTTACTTTAAATGTTCCTACCCACAGTCTCCTGATTAGCCTGTGAAATTTCCCTATCAGACAAAAAATAAGAACAAAATAAACTCCTACCATGACTGGGATTACTAAAGAAAAAAAAAACATGGTAGAAAAAGCTCTTGAAGGAAAGGCTGCAACTTACATTTTTCAATTATACTAAAAAACCTGTATGATCCCTGTGGTGTGTGGGTAGCTTGACTTAAACTAAGAGAAGGAAAGGGAAAGAGAATGTCAGCTACTGCCCATCCATATATTTTCCAAGGAGAGAAAGATTCATGCCGGTGGTAAACTTAACAGCATGTGAATGGAAGTGAGGCAGTGGCACGGCGCCAGACTGCTTTGTTTTATTTGAGAAAGCACTGAACACTGATGTATCACCATTCAAACTGCCCACAAAAGCCATGCCATTTTTATAGATGTTTGCTATTTGTAATTATCCAGACAAGTATTTCCTTCTAGTCCACATCAGTTCAAGTACTGGCTTATGTATTCAGAGTTCACAGTGACAGCGCTGTAACTGCTCAGGCAAGTCAGCTGGTGGGGATTCTCCAGCTTCTGCTTAGCTGCATCATCTAAACTCCTTTAGTGCAGAACTACAAACTTCTGAAAGTCCTCTCTTGGCATCTACAGGCCTAGGGTTATTTCCCCCCAAACCTTAGCATGAAAACCCTTGCTCTTTCTGTACAGTTCACAACTGATGTGAAGAATGTGTCACTACAGGATTTTACTGTAAGGTTAGTCAACAATTTTTTACTAATTTCTCCAGCTTTCATTTAAAGTACACAGGGAGAAAAGGAATTTAGTAGACAGTCTGAGAGACAAGACGTAGAATTAGTCCTTTTTGTCATATCTGCTTTGTCCCTTTCCTCAGCCCTTTGAAATTCAATTTCTTGTTTGCTGAGATAGCATCTCATAAAAGCTTAACCAGAATACACACAAAATATTTCTTCTCTACATCTGAGATTTATCTTTTCAGAAGACAGGTGTAAGTGCAAGAGAATCATATAGCTACTTTTCTAAATGTAATTTGATTGAAGACCTCATACAGCTCTCAGTATTGTGGCATGGTGACATCATGTATGAGGCAGGTAATCTGATGTACGTTCACCGTAGTTCACGTGTACTCTGTTTATTCATATTAAGCTGCAGCCATTGAAGTACTTACATTATGTTACAAAAAAATAAAACTATTGGGGGTTATGCCCTGCAATTTTAGGAAACTGATGGAAAAGAAACAGAGAAATATTAAGATTCTTTTTTTTCCCCAGTTCCCAATCACGTGAGGTCAGGTTCATTGATTCTTAATGAAGCCACTGGGTCATGAAAGAACTTGGCATTTTCCTCTGCAACCTCAAAAACTCATGCTGAATCAACACAATTGCCTTTTCCAGAAGTAGGCTGCTAAATTTCTGGAAGCAAGTTTACAATGTAGACTTATTTGTTTCCCAAAGGCACACTTGCCTAAGTAGGGAGAGAAGAATCATGGGAAATGATAGAAAACTGAGGGAAAGCGAAAATAAATTTGCTAAGGCTCTTGTTCCAAGCCTGCAGATCAGCTAGAACCTAGCATTTCTCACTACAGCGGTAGTGAAAAGAGTAGGCAGTTATGTGTTTTCAAAGTGTTGAACAAAATAACTCATGTTGGCTTTAACACTGATACTTGTGGTAAACTACGAGATGCACTGGGAGCTCAGCAAAGGCTAGCTTAATCTGTCAGGAAGTAGCAGAAACTTACCCACAGTAGGCTCCATGCTGCTGCACTAAACCACCCTACCAGAGCTGGCTAGTTTGGTAGCTCTGCACTAGGTAGTAGACATAGTTTGGCCTTCATTAATTAAAGTAAAAGAGAGTTCATACTACTGCTGTTGGCATGGCTTAAGATTCTTTTCTGTCAGATTGAGAAGTAAAAGGAGAAGCGATGCACAGGTGATACAAAGGGCTTTGGATGTTCTTTTTAATAAGATGAATGTTGCAATTCTGCGGAATATTGAAAAAACTACAAAGAGATTCTTGTAAAGTGCTCCATCTCACATTTGTGTGCTTGTAATTTTCTCATCTGACAACTAAAAAAAAAAAAACAACCCAAAAACCCTTTCTGCAGCCTATTCTGTGGGAAAATAGGGACGATTGCTTATTTTGGCAGGGAGGAGGGGACCAGTGTCTCATATTGTAGGTGCAGGAAAAATGCAGAAAGGGAGAGGCAATCTGTTTGCGCAATTATGTTCTGCGGTCACGTCACAAAGCACTCATATGTGACAACATGTTGACAGTTAATGTGTCCTCCTTAACTTTCAGTTCACTTTAAGGAATCTATTATGTACTATTATATTTTGTATTACAACAAAATAACATATCTATCATACTATATGATCTGATGGAAAAACTGCAGAACCCTTCCTCAAATAATCACACAAAGCTGACCTGAAAATAATAATAGAAAGCTTCTAAATGTTCTCATCTGGACTGGAGAAGTAGCACAAAAACCAGATTCCATTTAGCTATATTTCTAGAACAGAGCTACCTGAACCCAGAAGTTAAGTAACACTAAGTCATGATTCCAATAAACATCCTTAAATTCAGGCCCAGTACAGAGCACAGCACATATATAAGCCACTAGAGTGCTAGATGTACGTATTCAAAACCAGTAATATGCAAGCCACATTTCTGACCTGATTCAAAACATCATGCAAATCACTGAGTGCACTAGAATTTGGGTGGGTTTTTTCCTAGAATGGGTCCCAATGGAAATACATCCCTGTCCTGTCAAGATTGTGATTCTCTGGGATGATACAAGTCTGCATATAGTAAAAACCAGTGAGAGATACAATGGTCCTTAATAAAAATGGGTATTCTGTGCAAATCGGACTGCTTCATAATGCCACACTTCTCTGCTTTCTGTAAGACAAATAAAACTAAAGATACAAAGTAAAAAACCAAGGTCTAAACATTGTTCAAATCTTAGATCCTGAAACAGAAAAGAAAGGTTTGCTGTAATATGGCATTGAAGAATAGATGAGATAAAAGGTCCATCAAGTAGTAAACGATTAAAAAAACACATCAGGAAGAGTTCAAGAAGGATTGTACTAACTCAGAATTAGGTTACCAGTCATCAGACACCATGGATCCCCTGAACAGAAAAAAACAAACAAACAAAAAAAACCCCACACTCTACTCTGTACTTGCTTCTGATCTAATGAAGATTTTCCTCCTAACAGGCTTCTTTTTATGAAATCTGACCCAGTAAAGTATTCACCACACTTTGTTTTTACCTACCAGTGATGCCATGCATTTCCAGAAGACTACTGACATGGCAGAAGAATTCACAGAACTCAAAGTTTGCTTGAGAAGGTCAAAATAACTGAGTCCTTGCAGGATGAAACCCCTTGCATTAACCCTGTATTAACGGTAACGGCTATCTGAATGAGAAGGCTATCAATTAACATTAAATGTTCAGTCCTTCTCTACCCTGCTATCAGCTAGAAAGATGTTTTTCATATTAATTTCTTTAAACAGGCAGTAAAATGTTAAGAAAATTATTGTTGGTTAAGGAAAACGACAAAATTGTGGTTGTAGATAATTAAAAATACAGTTACACTGACCTAAGACTCATTTTGCATAGGCCCCTAAACCAAATTATACCAAACGACTGGATTCAAACCAGTGACCTCTAATTAAAAGGTACCATATCCCATTACTAAACCTCCAAGGCACATGCTTTCATTGGCACAATGCTAATTGTTATAGTGCTTTCTAACTTGATGCTTTCTGCTCTGGAAAAATCTGCCTCACTAATTTCATCTCAAACTAAGGTTTTTAGCAACCCTAACAGAAATGAGCAAAGTCTGTTACTTGTAATTCACATAAACAATATTCTGTTTTACAAAGTCAGATGCCTGTTATTTCTTTTTTTCTTAGCCAAAAGTACAAATAAACACATCAGCATAAGGGGAAAAAATTGTTTGACAGCAACGCCTACTTTTCTAAAGCTATAAAGAGGGTTTTAATGCATGATAGGTCTTATAGTAATTGTATTTCCATGAGATTACCCAAGAATCACAAGCCTCTTTCGAATGTATTAATCTTAACCTAATTAAACATGGGGAGACTGACATAACTGACATTTTCAAATTAGGTGTCCTATAGTCAGATGACTATATTTACATTGAGAACTGAAGGTACTCGGGATCTTCAATGTGAAGACAATTTTTTAGGGACCTATCCATTGGCTAGACTAAGAATTATAGGAACCCACTTTTGAAAATTGTGGTCTATATGACCACTCCACGGATATCATAGAAACCTGTGTGGCCACATACCTTATTCTAACTATCACCATTTCGAATCTTGGACTAAATACCTGTTGGGGTTTTATATATCTATTTATATACATCCACAAGAGAAGAATGGAACAAGCAGGTAATTTTGCCATTTCCTGTGAATTATATAAAGTAGGTAGGAGTACCAGGTTTATGACACCCTAATTGTGTACCACTTAACACAGTGCTCCTGCTACACTGGGAGGTCTGCCCTTGCTTTAAGCTACTTTAAGTAGTAATGGCAGTCATTAGGAAGAAATGGGTATCTGTTCAGTAGTTTGACCAGTGTCTGCTTATGAAGCTAATAGCTTCTTGGTCTGCAAGTCAGACTGAAAGGAAGGATAGAGGCTTGATCTAATGAGGTTAGCCATTAACTCATAATATGGGGCCTTGGAATATAGCTGTTATGTATACAGGTTAGCTAGTCAGACCATAGAGCAAAAGTCCCTCTCAGTTCAAGCATGAAATAAAGGCTCAGCTCATTAATACTAACTAAAAACCAAATCCTGGAGCTGCGTCATTTCTCCATAAACTTTGGGAGAATTTGAGTTTAAAGCAGGGCGTCAGCAGACTACACTATTTTTCAGGCACAAACTCTCAGCACGGTAGAGAAAACAAACTCAAGTGGCTCTAGTCCATTAGATCCAGAAAAGCATAGGAGACGTTTGTAATGCAGCAGTTGCAGCCATTTAATTATACAGCCCTAAATATTTAGAGCAGTTTCCAATCCTAGTTCTCTTTTTTAGAAACGTATTACTGTAATACTCATGCCCAAAGACACTCTAATCTCTGAGCTGCTCCTGCTCTTGAGACATTTAATATAAAGAGAATATATCGATCAGTACCTCTACCTTATTGTTCCACAGAATAGCCTAGAAAATACATACAAAATAACACCACTATCTTGAGATTAGAGTTTATTTATTCTCTTTAAAGTCACAGCATCTTTTGCTAACCTCCTCTTTCTCTTTAGAGAGACAATTAAAAAATAACGTAAAATATCCACATATGCAACTGTCCACAGGTATCTGCATGGTGCATTTTATATATAAAGAAAGTCTCTATATAACTGGAATCTTTTGTTGTCTTATTCTCTCCTTTTCTCTTTGTTCAACTGAGAACTCAACATTTTTGCATGCTGAAGTAGTCAAGAATTACGTAGTTACACACGGTAATCAATTGTATGTTTCACTGCTCAGCCACCCACTTACTGGGACCAGAAACTCTGAAGGAATCCTTCCCCATGAAAGGCGGAACTGACTACCTAAATTATATAGGGCTTTCTTCCCCTTCTCAAATCTTTCCTCTAAAACATCTATCAGCAAAATCTCAGTAATGCAAAATTGCACCCCGAGTATGACACACAAGCTGAGATCGGACACTGCTGCAACAGGTGGTGCGAGGTGCAGAATCTGTTCTTTGCAGCATCTGAACTGAACACACACTAGAGCTGTATGGAAAAAAAATAGCCAACAAGTGTTCATACAGTTCACTTAATTTGAAGCTCCATACTATGTTTTCCATGTACAAAAGAGCAGCACATACAGGCCTTTCAATGTAGATAGCTTCTTTTAAAGAAAAAAAACCAGCAAGTTTTCCTCAGCAGGTACAATAGAGGTTAGATGCCGATCCATTTCTGCCCTCACAATATGGTGGTTCACTTCACCAGTCAAAAAACAACTAGGAACAAAGAGATAAAACTTCAGATAAACCCAAACACTAATCATTACAAAACTGAAACTGGATAAACTTGTAACATCAAGCTTCAGTTACATCTCCAGCAAGTCTGAAGGACCCGTTTTAAATTAGACAGCAAGCCTTAGCAACAGTTAGTCTGGAATGTGTTATATAAAAATTACACATTCATCTGTTTTTCAGTCCCAAGTCAGAAAAGCATACTTTTTCAACATAAAATTCTTTTGAGACCTAAGTTGCTCAGTATTCAAAAGTGAAAACAAAGTTACCAAAGGAAGTCGGTCCCATCTGGATTAAAAAAGAAAGAGTAAAAGTACAGAAAACCCGTAGAACCACAAAAGCATAAACTGTTCCTCATGTCTTTGATACTAATACTTCCCAGTCCCAGAAATGAGAAAGACATTTCAAACATGTTTAGAGATTGAAATGTCTAAGTCTCTGAATCATTATGAAGAAAACAGCTATTATTCCACAACTTGGTGGGGCGGATTATACACAATGATGCCATGCGTTATTTACTGTACTGAAGTTAATTTTACCCTGCATTTACTTTCCTTGTGGTGTTTACATAGAGATTTAAATAGCCTTATTATTAAAATATCTGAATATCACTCCACAAGCGAGTTCTTGTTCCGCAAAGAAGGGATGCATTACTAATGCCATTTCACAGTTGAGCAATGAAAGTCTGGAGAGATTAAGGCAAGGCTTCTCAAAAAGTGGACTCTGAACCGGAATAGCTTTTCCCGTTGCTTTTTGGCATACTAGGTACCAGTACCCTTGCTGAAGCTTATGGTACTCCGCAATCTTTAACAGCAGCAGCATTCAAGATGTTTTAAGACTCTCAAAAGGAGATCCACCCCATGAGTATAACCGACAATGGAAACCCCTCAGAAAATGCTAGGTTTTTCAGAATTTTAGGTGAGGTTAACTGCAGAACCATTCCTCTCTGTCCAGCGGTTTCCCGATGCCATTAACACCGCGAACGCCTCTAGAAGCATCACCAAGCCGGCCGGCCGCCCGTCCGTGTCGCGTCGCGCCTCCCCGTCGCCGGGCAGCCCGCAGCCGGCGCAGCAGCGCCACCTACCGGCTGACGGCCGCTCCCCACCGCTCCCAGCGGGGCTCCGGGATGCGGGAGCGCGGGGGGGGGTCGGGGGGTCGGGAAATCCGTACTACAGATAAACATAACAGAAAGCACCTTCAAATCGTGTTTGCGGTGTCCAGCTTCACAGCTTTCATAAGCTTTGCGGTATCTGGAATGCGATATTTTAGGTTAGTACCTAACAGGAAACCTCAGTGAGAACCTCAGTAGGGAGGAGCCCCCTACAATTCAGGACAAATCCAATTTACACCCCAAGTTTCTTTAAATTGTTAAGATTTTACTTCAACGTTTAGAACGGGCAGCGCTGAGGAAAGATGCACAATTACTAATCTTGAAGTGGCATGTATGGCAGAGGCAGCTGTAAAGACAGCTTTCTGCTGAAGTGAAAATTGCTCTTAAACCTAAATCGTAATGCTCCTCCTTCCTGCACAACAAATGGATAGCTGGATCTCTAGTCTAGTCAGTTTACGGCTGAGCGTACTGAAGTTTGTGACGTGAACACTGAGCTCCACCAAACCTGTTCATGAGCTGTGACTTACAGAGCAGCTTAGCGGACAAACGCCAAGGCCGTGACAGAAGCAAGCTGATCACCCGTGCGACTGTCCTGAGGAAATGTTATCAAGTCAGAAAACACTGATACACCAAGGATTTAAAACTCACAATCACACCAGAGAAAAAAAATATCTGAAGTGCATTTTGTACTCCCTCCCACTGTGAGAATGATCTGTCTATCCACTGTGTGAACTGATGGATGCTTGCCCTGCCGCATCTGTAGGCAAGTTAAAATTCCTGGAGCAAGAGATGAATAACCCGTTTTAAATCATCTCTGACTGGCGATACCTTAATCTGAGCACTATAACTCTAAAGCTATTTGTGACACCTGTATGTCCTTTAACAAGACCCAAAATTTTATGGTGGCTTGCAGCAATAAGCAAAGTTAATTTCAATTTATTTCCCCACTGTCTCTTACAGACATAGCATCTAACACTGTTTTTGAAAAACAGAAATATGAGCCACTTACTCAGCCAAAAGCTGTGTAACCATATGAGAACAACCTCACTAAAGGCCATGCCTGTGAAGCCAAACACAGTGTTATAATGGTACAGTTATGTGTCTTCCAGATCTCAGTTGGCTTTAATTTGTCTGCTTAGAACACGCTGAATATATAAAATGAGCCTGATTCACCGGCAGAATTCTTCGTCTTGCTCAAAACTAACATGACTTTTACAGAAATTACAGCCCATTAAAATGGATCAGCAACATGTACACATTAATGTTATCACTCATTTGCTTGGTAGGGGATACAGTTGTGATTCTCCAATAGGCAAAAGCATCTGTGTATTATTCACCTTATTCAGACACCAGTGGAAGTCCATTAAATGAAAAAGAAATTAATGTTTCCCTACTTTATCCAGAGATACTGGATTTCTTTGCTGAGGCATGAATTTGTAAATTCTCCAGATTATGTGCGGTGGCAAACAGGGCACTTAGCCTTAATGAGCTAACACTTACCTTAGAATGATCTGCTCTGTGCCTAATAAAACTTTTTTTTTTTACGCTAAGATGTAGAAAGACCTACATTATAATATATTAGAAAAAGAAAAAAAATCCCTGCAGAATGCAGGGAAATCATGAGCACCAGAGATCCTTCTGAACTTAATCAGGCAGTTGGCAGTTATAAGAACTGTTACTGATAACAGAGGAAGACTAATTCCACTTCCTCCAATTAAATATGCTTTGCCAGTTAAGGTCATATACATCTTCTGTAAGAATATGCAGGACATCATTATTCCCCAGCATTAGTAATCTGACAACTTTTATTGCCTTCACTAGCAAAAAAAATATAAACAGTATCAGAAACATGAGCCAGGATTCCAACTCATTCCTAAATATCAGAATCTGAAGAGATTAATAGTGTATCATAAATCTTCAGCTGCTGGAAGCCTTTGACATTAGCATCCTGAATTTATTTTAATTTTTTTGAAGCTTCTAACTACAGCAGCTGTAGAGCAAAGCTTGAAAACATTATGAATCATTCCACAGTGCCAAAAAGCAAATGATGATGATACCACAATTACGTTTTTAAAGTACCATTAATTTTAAGCTATGGTCATGCATTTTTTTGCAGCTTGTCTTACCAAAAGCCAGTTTGAGCATTCCATACAGGATCTGAACACCCCCCACAAAAAAAAACAAAACAAAACAAACCAACTCAAGTGCGTCTATATTTCAGTGAGTGCAAAACCAAAAGCATGCATACCTACCCAGCTTTGGTTATGCTTGGGATGCATATGTTATGAAAACATTACCTACTGCAATAATCTAAACTAGAAGCTTTGCACCTGGTGCCTGGCCCACAGCACAGGTGAGCACCCACTACTATATTCCACTACCAAGTCACACAGCTTTTGTTGTTCAGGAACCAGTTCTAATGCTGATCCCAGCTACCATTTGCAGAGTTACTGAAGTTCTGCATCGGCACAGTGCTATCAACCTCAAAAAATTTGCCAATTCAAAGTCATTAAGACCAATATTTACTAAAAAATTCAGTCATCATAGCACTATCTGACTATAAACAAACAGGGATTACTGAAGGCTTTCATCATCCTCAGGTTTACAGTACTTAAATTCTCTTTCAGACACTTTATACCCTACTGGTGACTACTTTCAGCCCCGCCATCCCTCAGGCCCCAACCTCACCTAATGTTTCACTAAGACATTTAGTGGGTTTCTCTCCTGCTTTTAAGGACAGCATAGAAATAGTGGTGTGTGAAAATACCCTAAAATATTGATGCTTTTTAGTGGGGAAATCATCCCTGTAGCCAATGACAAACTTAATTTTTACTTAAATCACACTTACAGGATCCAAGGAAACTATGATAGGAACAAATACATAAAATAGTTATCAGAGCCCAAATTTCTTTCATTTAATATACCTATTTCCCTGCTTCCACTGCTATGTCATCCTAAAGGTTTGTGAGTTGGAGAAGTTCTACTCAATCAACTGCAGAAAGTTCACTTTGTAGCCAGCTGAAATTATGGCAAGCCTCTCTTCCCTCATCTTTTTATAACAGACTTATAAAAAGACTGCACATCTTTGCTGCATGCTGTCAGTTCAACTAGCTAACCTGTTTTCAGCCTCTGATTTACTGCTGCCTCTTGGATCCCTTGAAAAAAACTACTGGCAATTAAAAAACTTTAAGGATAAAAAAGGATAAAAATCACGAGCAGGCTTTACTTCCCAATTTGACACTCACATCTTGGATCCCGTATGTCACTATTTCTTTTGACCTATTTGTCCAACTGTATGTGCACATGGCTCTACAGCATTAGAATTTTTACCTGCCAAGGAGAATCATCTGGAACAGACTACCACACTGGGAATACAGGAATATACCGAGAACCATACAGTGCAGGGCCAGCTGTTCACTGAGGTCAATATCCTGTCCTCAGCAACAGCTTGCACAAAACACCTAAGGAACAAAGTATCAGCAGCAGAGCTTCTCTTGGTCATTTCCAGCTTTCTGTCATCAGAGAAGTGCGTGCTATTTACGGTGAAGACCAGATCCAGGTCATCAAGTTTAATCACCACCAACAGACCTGATCTTTACAACGTTCATATTGTGTCGCAAAAACTCATGGGGGGAAAAGTTTCCATTAACCTTCAGTCCACACTGGGTGAAAAAGGACTCCCTCCTCTAGTTTTAAACCTGCTTATCATTCCTTTGGCTACCTGCTGAACGCCTGTCTTAGAAATGGGGAGTAATCATTCTCTGCGTATCTTCCCCATACTACTTGTGATTTCATAAACCTTTAACAATTTTTTTTCAACCGCCTCTTTCCCAAGACAAAAAGTTCCAGTCCATTTAGTTTCCACTCACACTGAAGTTGGGCCATCTTTCTGAACATCCTCAGTGCCCAGGTACCTTCTATTAAGTCCTATTATATCCTTTTTAAGATACAGTGAACAGAACTGTGTAAATATTTGGACATAGATTCCCTTTTATATTCTATTCTTTTCATAGAAATTCTGAATGTTCAATCTGCCTTAGTGCTCCTGAACACAAAACTGACATATTCAGAGAACTATCAAAGATAATCCAAAGATTGTTGTAGGGCCAAGCCAGGAGTTTGTGGCACATTTGCTGATGCCAAGCAGTGGAAAGCTAAAGCTTCTGTAAATCCTCTCCATCTTCCCCACCAACAGCACAAATCTGCACATGGAAACAGCTGGTCAGTCTCTCCTCTAAGAGCTTTTTGCAGTGAGCTCCCCCCACATTGTTGCAGCTCTTGCAACTATTCCTCAACCACATTCTCTTCCCAAACACTTTTATTATTGCTCTCCTTTTCCTCGCCGTTTGCTTTATTCGTCTCCCTGTTCAATTACCGATTTCTCTTTTGTCTTTGAGCCTTCTGTTTCTCTCCCATGAGACTTTTTTGGTTAAAAAGTATGTAAAATTGTCTCTCAAGCAGATGAGCAGCACGCAGTGAAAATGAAGTCACTTAGCCCTATATTAGATTATATGAATTCGTGAACGTCAAATTCGGTATAAACTCAACCACAGCTCACTCACACACTGCATACAAGACCCTCTCGCTTTGCAGCTTACACTTGTAACTACAGTTAAACCATAAGCAGGAGCAGCTAAACTGTTAGAGAAAAGCCTTTTTACCAAAACAAATATATTTAAAATAAAAAAGTTTGATACTCTTCCATTATTCTCTCACTAGACATATGATCACCATTGCTTCCCAGGACAACAGTCTAGCTTTCCTTCAAGTCTCAGATGTTTGATCAGAGAAATGCCTTTTAGTAAACTGCACATTGATTTTCACAGCCAAAGCAAAGATGAAAAAGCACGACATTCTGCCCGATTTTACTCCCCTGCTCCCTACCACCTGCTTGTACCACCAGAATCATGCCTGAATACTGTAAGCAGGCCAGCTTGTTAGTGCATCAGGGGCCTGACATGAGAGAGAAAACTGATGGCAGGAGAAACTGTGTGTGAATCAATGGGACAATATCATTCGGTAGCAAGGTAAGACCACTGCAGGCTTTGCTGGAAGCAATGAAATATGGCTGCACATCTAGCCAGCAACCCATGACTTTCATCTGGCCTTCTTCAAAGTCCAGTGGCCCATTCTGCCCCGTGAGCACAGAACTAGTTACACCATCTCACTCGTGGCAACTACAGAATCAAGGCAAGACAACAGCCCAATCCTGCAATAGGGAAGTTCTCCTCAAAACTCTTCCAAATATCCCTTCGCAAAACTTGTGCTGCTATGCTACTCTTAAGGAGCAGAGCCCAACCCGTACACCTCAGTCCCAACCTCCTACTAGTCCCATTTTTTACACCCCAAGTTAGTTCTCCAATGATGCACTTCAAACAATCTTGGGTGGGCTGACATCTATCCTGAATATTGACCTCTTACTCCGTCAAATCTTAAGTTCTTTTAGATGGAAGTTATTTCTACATGTGTCCTTCTAAATATATACAGCTGATCAGTTTTACCATTTCCTGTTTACAAATAACCTCAGAAAAAAATTACTCCCCCAGGCATGTTCATTATTTGCAAGTGTTTGCTGAATCATTTTTCTGAATAAATTACACCCTGCATGAATGCTAAGATTGTTTATTTGTGATTGATAGTTGAAACCTTGTGATTGTTTTGTTTTTCCAGCTGAATGACTCAAATTTTCTAACCAAAGCATTATGAATAGTAAACAACCATACTTACGAGCTAACTCTGAAAAAGCCCCAGAAATAACAGTGTTGCCACAACATAAGCACAAATTAGATACCCAAGAGTTCACAGAAAGCTAGGGGAGTGCCAATATAGCAAGATACAACGTTCTCAGAGATGCACTCTTCTTCGTCTGGCTTTGCATTCCCCCCAGAGTTACAGCTCAGGGGATGTTTCCCACTAAATACCCAATCCTATTCCCAGAATGAGTATCCTCCGTGCACCTGATCACTGACCAAAGCTCCCACTTTGGTCCTGGGCCTGCAGTCAGAACAGAAAGTTTGAAGAAAAGGACTTACGAGCTGGAAAGGAAAACATCATATCCACGTCCCACTTACCCCTGAACCCGTCTCCGTGCTGTACTAGTTATCTTGTCCTATTTTACCTTGAAGGCTTTCAGTCCCTTTGAGCTTTTCTAAAGTAACTCAGGTTACACTAGAAATTGCCATTAATGTAACTGACACCACTACATCTGTAAGGGCAAGTAAAGTGCAACATATATGAAATCTTTAGGTTGCAGACAGCATCTGCACTGCAACTCAGGAGAAACCTCTCAGGAAATCACGTCAAAGACACTCTAATATACCCAAATTCATATATATGTGCAGTAGTACAGAAAGGGAACAGACTATCTCTTGCATTTTCCAATTATAGACCCTTAACTTTTAGACTATGTTTCTTCTAAATAAAACTATTTTCCTCATTTTGTCCAGCTTCTGAAATTTAGGGGCCAGTATAGAACTCTACTGATTTTACACAGCACTACTTCAATAATTAAAATGTTTTTTAAATTATAAATACTATATTTTCACCAGACTTGTACACGGATCAGCCCAACGTCACTACACTTTATCTCTAGAGGAGGCTGGCATTTGTTATGCTGTAACACACTGCAAACTCATTTGTGTTTGCTATTCATTGTCAACTAAAGACATGACCTTAAGCACACAGCCAACTGGATAACATTATTTTCAGTGCAAGTACACCAACTGTCCTTGCCGGAAGGTTTCCACACTAGGCAGAGAGCTGAAGCTCTTAGCACAATTTGGAGACATAAATCTATACAAGCAAGTAACTCATGCCCCTGGGACTGTAACACTACAACTCTGGTAAGCATGTAATACTCAGGTTTCATTAAATCCTACAGGAAATCTCACTGAAGATAACTGGAGCTCTTCCCTGGAGAAAATGAGCAGTAAAAAAAGCAAGTGATAGCAGTAACTCAACAGCAGACGTAAAACCAGAACCAATACAAAAAGCAGCATGATTCCAGGACCTTAACCAAACAAGATAATTTTTCTCTACGCCACTGTAAGAGTACATAGAATGTAAGAGCATCTGGCTCATTAAGCTACCTGGTTAAGGACTCTTCAGTGTAATAGAAATAACAAGCAACAAGGAAAGCGATAAAGCAAACACACACACAAATGTTAATGAGAAAATAATAAGGTAGGCGAAGACCAGAACTTTTCAGTCACTGATTGATGGGCTGTGAAATGGAACTACTCATGCATAGTTGGGGCAAGGGAGTGGGGGGAAACAAGATTTTTGTGAGTATGATGGGATATTTGAGGGGATTTGTGGGAGTGTACCAAAAACATGCAATAATAGAAAGAACTTGTAGGGTTATGTAAAAATTATGAGATCTTTATGGGAAGTGACAAAGGCAAGGAGACTGAGGGATAAGGATGGCTAGCAGAGGAATAAACATGGGACACTTGTCTGAGCCCTACACCTGATCCACAGGTGTCTTCTTATTAAACCCTATGATTGACTTTGTAGTCTCACTCTATCCTATGTGAGTGCTACGACACCCAATTGCCAGCAGCTAGAGAACAGAGCATGGGTCACCAGGCCTGTAGATCCAGGTGCCAACAATACAGAGACCAGAATACAAGAGATCTGGGTGCCAGCAACTGGGAAAGGGATCATGCACCATTGGGAGCAAGGTGTGTGCTGCTGGGGTCTAAGCTCCAGCAACTGGAGCAGGGACTGTGACTCACAGGGCCCATAGGTCTAAGTGCCAGCAGTTGAAGAGACCAGACTGTTTCTATTTCCCTAGGGAATTTAATTGTGCATACATGAACGTGTACACATACACATAGTTTGCTAGCAAACCTTAAGTTGGATTAGCCACAGAGTAGGCGGCTTGTATCTGGAAAGATTCCAGGTGTGAGTCAGTACCCAGGTAAGGGACACAGCGTCCATGCATGGCCATTAGATCACCACCTGCCGATACAATATTTGAGGCATGCATGAGCAAGGGGTGCACATGAGAACAGTCCATCAGTGCGTGCCTCTCTTTTTCTACTGCACATCAAGCCAGACTACTTGGTAAGTAGGTGAGGGCCTACATACTGTGTAGGGGCCAAGGGTCTAGGCATGGATATTAAGAGCCTGCGCTGGTATTAGAGAGATCCGTGAATGTGGATGTATTTGGGAAACTAGAGAGCAAGGGCTGATGTTTTCACTAATGAGCTTCAACCTTTACCAGCTGGACAGGAGAAACAGGACTTGGCTATCTGCATTTCTGCTTACGCAAATGCTGGCAGCTCACCATGTTGGCTAATTAACCTCTACAATTTGTTACTGGTCTGGACTGGCTCACAGCTCCTAGAAGTACATCCTTCTTGTTCCTCTGGACTAGAGTTCTCACAAAAGCCACGCCAACAACTTGTTTTCTAACATAAAATGGAAGAATGCTCCTTCCTCTCTCTATCACTGCTTCTCTCTGCCTCATTCCCTGTGATTAGGCACTTGATGATCACAGACCAGGTGATACTAACCTTGGTAATTTTTACCTTTGCTCCCTCAGGTTGCTTAATTAACATTTGTATTGTGTCTCTTACCTTGAATATGGGCCTTGCTGGAATCATAACCCTCCTATAGCCACGAACACTAAAGATTTAGGAATATTATTCTCCTTGTAATTCCTTCCTCAGAAAAATGTGTCCCGAAACTTTAAAAACACATAGTAAAACAAAGAAATGCAAAAAATATAAAAGCTATGAAAATTAGTCAATCTAAAACTATGTATTTTGCACTCTAATTAAAAAAAAAAAAGGAAATACGCTTCCTTTTTGTCAGAAAAAAATCTGTCTGAAAGCCAGTGTATTCTGGGACAGAAATCTTCCCTGAGAGGTGGCTGAAACTTGCTCCTTTTTGTTTTTAAAGCAAGTTCTAAAAACTTTGAGAGTATTCTGCAAGGATGATTCTTGGGAAAATGCTCATCAAAATGTACCAAGCTTCATACCTCTCCCACTTTTGCAGTTTTACATGAAGAAAAAAAAATGTCATATAAGAAAGTTTCCACAATCAAAGTAAAAAGCAGTGTTGCTACAAAGGAGACAGCTGTGTGACCAAACTACAGACAGAAGACAAGCAAGAGACTATGAGAAATGCTTAGAAAGTTGTCATGCCTATTGCTAAACTACTCAAAACTTAACTCATACACTTCCATTCTCCTACCTGGAAAATTATTAACATTACATCATGCCATACAAGTACTAGGCAGTATTTAAATAGGTCCAATTCAAAAACCTCTTGAAAATTTAGATAACACTTTGAGAAACTAAACTTAAGTGTACCTAAAACACAAAGGATGCAATTTGAGCTCTTACTATTTGTCTGGTCACTTGGACTGGTGCATAAAAGACCACATTTTGGCATAGAATAGAGAGAAGGAACACAGCAAAAATACCTAAGCTTCCACTGAAAGCTTCATAGAAGAAAACGCAAAACTGATTAAGAAGAGTAATGGGAATTTTATGGCTGCTGCACGCATAAATGGAAAGGCAGCATTAGCTTTACCACACTCCTAGAGTACAGTATATACTAAATTAATTGAAACTAACTCAGTCTGCAATATTATCTGATTTTTTTTTTATTTAGAAGGTGATTAATTATTACAGAAAGAAAAACTCTTCCCCCATTATATTTTTCCTCTTGTTCCTCCATTTCACTTAAACCCCCCCACACAGCTTTTGATGTATAAATTTGGTTAGAACTGACCTCCAGAGGTCACCTTAGTCCAACCCCTGCTTGAAGGAGGGCCGATTAGATCAGGCTGATGATGGATTTGTTCACTCGAGTCTTTAACACCTCCAGGGCTGGGAACACCACAAGGGCTCTGGACAGCCCACCCCAGCACCTGACACTCCTTGGTCAGAGGAACACGGGCATCGCCCCCCGCCCTGGTTCCTGGGGACCGCCAAGCTGCTCCACTCCAGGGAGCAATGTTGACAAGCAGGCAGGCTTCAACGCAGTTTTCCTTAGCACGACAGAGGTTAAACCTCAGCCTGATCCAAGCTAAGGGAAGTGCTCTGATGAAACCCCCCTCAGGCCTGTACTGGAACAATAGCGCTCAAAACCACCACAGAGCAGCTAGTTTTTGCCTATGCTGATGGAGGCTGTTACAGCTATACTGTAGCTAAAAAAAAAACCAAACTAGTATTTAGCATTCTCCTAGTTAGAGTCAGAAGTACTTACTAGATCTGTGTCAGGCATTTACATGCTACTCAGAAGCCTCCTAGCTGAAGCAGTACAGGCCTGCCCTGCAGACCCTGTCCCAGCAGGCAAAAAAATCCCTCAGCCAGCCCTGGGTGGGACTGCATGTTCCACTGGTCTCTCCTACAGGAAAAAAACATGGCCACTGATGGCTACTCTCACCCTGCAGAGACCACAACTGTAGAGCTGTAAGGATGAGATGGCTTAATGGTATTGAGATAGCGTGTGACAAATCCACTTTGTAATTCAGCACAGCATTGCGTAATAGCGTGCTCCTGCGATGCACTACCCAGTCGTGTTTCAGTCCATTGCAGGTTGGGACACTGGTTCCTCTTCCTCATTTGTTGCTGCTTTTTAACTGACCTACAGAAAGATGTGATTCTTACAAGAACCAAAGACTTGTGTCCTGCAGTCCTCTGTCCCTGCCCAGAGCTGACACCTTTCTGAAGGGAAAGTTCAACTAATTACATCCTTTGTGAGTTCCACACGCTTCAGCTACGCTGGTTTAGATAGGCATGTATTTACTGCTGCTTCCCATACAGCTAATCAAGAAAACATATTCAGCTACCTGGAATTCTGTTGTCTGAAACAGGGCTCCCTGTTGCTTTTAGAAGCAAACTGAAGTCATAAGCCCTACAGTTTTCCACTGAGGATAAAAAAAGGTTGATATATAAACCTATTGCCAGAGGATAAAAGTATTGTAAGAAAATAAAAATAAGACTTAGTAAGTTAAGCTAAACCTTCAACTTCCCCCCGTAAGAGAGACTAGAGCTACGGCTCTGACTTTTGCCCTGGTCTGAGACACGACACCTGTGGCCAGCCTAGGGGGCCGAAAGAGCCACCTCTGAGAGGAAGGTTTGCTAATCACAGCCAGCGAGCGTTCTTCCCTCCGCTACCCCCGCCCGGCACCGTAAAAGCCGCACTTCTGGAGCTGACGCTACCCACCGGCGCCGCCCGGCCCTCACCGCCCACGAACGCCCCCGCCAGCCCCCCTCCCCTCACCGCTGCCCGCCCCGCGCCTTTCCGACCACCACAAACGGNCGCCCTCTCACCGTCCCGCTCGTCACCAGCGGCGCCGTGTCCTTCGCAAGGCACTGTGGGCCTTGTAGGAACGGGCGCGTGAGCCAACAGGCGCCGTTATTTCGGACGGGCGCGCACGCGTGGCCGGCGCTCGCTGAGGCACGTGCTTGCCCCTTGCGACCCCATTGGCCAAGAAGAGGGCGTGACCGACGAGC
>VYXH01010054.1:242424-261831 GCA_013397275.1 Burhinus bistriatus | reverse complement strand
GGAAGGGGATCGTGTCCTCGCTGGGGCTTTGGGGTGTGCGCCGTCCTCGGCGGGGCGTTGAGGCGGCGGAGGGGAGGGGAGGGGAAGGGAGCTGGGCTCCTGTCAGCTGCGTGGCTGCGGGTAGCGGGGGTGGCGGAGCCGGGCTCGCCGAGGGGCGGCGGGCCCATTGCTCACCCTGTGCCTGCTGGGTTTGCCTCCTCGCGAGCGGTTCGGTAGGCCTGATGGGGGTGAACACATTGTTTCGTCTGGCTCCTGTCTTTAAGCAGCTCGTTGGGAGCCTACGTTGTAATGCCTGCTCTGCTCAAAACCGAAATGAGATATTTTTTCCTTCCTAGTACGCATTTTCTTGCTGAGGAGCTGGTAATGCTGACGTTAGCGCTATTAGAACACTTTTCTCACGCAAATATACATAGAGCATTTCTGGGGCCTGCATTACGTTGCNCCCGGCGGGATGGGGCGGCGGGCGCGCCTCGGGCTGGTGCTGTGCCTCGTTGCACTCTGGGCTGGAGGACTGGCCGCGGCCGGTTAGTACCGGGGCTCCGCCTCTCTGCGTCCCGCTANCTGCATTTCGTTGCTATAATACTTTTTTTTTTTTTTTTTTTTTTGTGCTTCTTTTGTTGTTGTGCAGCTTGGGTATTGTGTGCTTCTCATATGTTGTCATCTACTTCCTTTCCTGGGGTTTCTGCCTCCCACGCGCTTCTTTCCACCATGGGCGGGTGGGGGAAATGTGCAATGCATTTATTTATATAGTGTTTCTAAAGCCAGAAAGCACTCCTTTAATAGCCAGCCTTTTGCAGTGCTACTGAGGATGTGATTTTGGGGCTGTCAATGATATTTCAGGAAAGTAACATTTTCTCTAGAGGCAAGTTCTGTGGTTTGGGGTTCATTTTCATGTATGCAGTAGGAAGTTGAAATTTAAAGTTATGTTACTGGAGTTCAGATTAGATACCAAGCACAGTTATGTGAACTTTGTAGGTAATGTTATAAGCGCAGGGCACTTCCCAAGGTGTAGAAAAGATACATACAAGTTCTGTGAAGCCAGAGAGATGTACCCAGACTTTGAATGGTGTGTTCTCACTGATAGTATATATAAAGGAAAAAGCTAAGGTGAGATGAGACTGTTCATGTCAGATGAACCATCTGTTGTGTATGGAAGATAGATGGCAAAATTAAGGGCTGTTCAAGTGTGCATCTGTAGCTTGTGCTTGCAGGCAGCTCTCCTGTCTTGACTGCTTTTCCACTATCAGAGTTGTGTTTGTGAATATGAAGTTCCAATAGCTTAATTGAGCCTTTAAAAACCGTATGTTTAGAGTCAGTTGAACTAATACAATTAGTAGGCCCAAGAAAGCACATGGTGCAGTACATGAAGGATTAAGAGTTGTTGCCAAATTTAAATCACTACTGTGAGGTAAAACTGTTCATTAATATCCAGAATTAATTAGGAGAGGGTCTTCGGAGTACAGCTTTTGGCAGCAGGTTATAACAGGGGGACCTTTCTTCCTCCAATTTTTGTCAAGAATCGTTGTGAAAAAAAAAAAAAGACATCATCGCTTCATCGATGTTTTGATTTCCTACAGTAAGAGTACCACGTTCTCTAGTAGAGTCTGGCACAAGCCTCGAGACTGTGTGTTAAATGCTTCCTTGAATACTTGTTCATTCCTAATGTCTGATCTGGAAACAGTCATCTGGAATGTGAGTGCATTTAAGGGAGGGATTTTAAGAAGGATGAGTAAAAATGGTCCAAGTATTACCTTTCCTGACTTCAGAAGATGTTCTTAATGAAGATTTTTTTTTTAGTAGTGAGCCTTTTAACTGTAGCTTTAAACCTTAAATCTATAGTCATAAACTTTGCTTAAATCAATTTATTGAAAACTTGAGGTTGAATGCAAGAAAACTCGGGCCTAAAGAAATGGGCACTATTTTTTTAAAGATGTAATGGTAATACAGATTATGAAGAAGTTGAACATTGGGGGTTGGGGAAAGAATATTAAGAAGTCCATGGGGAATTGGCAAAAGGAGCTAAAAAAATGGAAACTGTGTTCCAGCCAAAGCTGGCTAGCTTCTGCTTATCACAGCAGTGATGGCCTTCTGCTTCTTCAGTTGATCATTCATTAAGAACATTGAAAAAATCTTCTCTTACTTTTTTCTGATTGTGGATATTATTTGATTCTTGGGAGTTTTCCCCCCTTGTTTGCAGACTAAGAGGTAGAAATTCTCTCGTTCTGCCTGAAGAGAGGAAGTGATTCTTCCTCTGACTACCCTGTGCCTTCCATGGCTAACTTCAGTGATAGGCAGAGGTTTTCATACTGTCTCATGAAGTGGTAGGACAAATGAGTACAGTCATATACTTGTAGGAAACTTCTGTACCTGTTCTGTCAAGACAGAGATCAGTGGCTTTCCCTGACCCTCCTGATTTTACTTACCTAACTGGAAAACATTCCCTAAACTTGTTGCCTTTTTGGCTGATAGGGAATCTCAATTCCTACAGAGGGACTGCTGGAGAGTAAGTTTTGTCAATAGTTAGCCAGCAATTGCAAGGAAACTGGAAAAAAAGATTTGTATTCAGGGTGAGGGTTGACCTGTATCTTAATCTTGTAGTTGCACTAAAATGAATATGCTGCACAGGTTGTAGCTGGGAACAATTTACTTGCTTCAAAGGATACTTCAAAACTAGGTTTGCTGAATAGATGCCACTTCAGGACTTTGCTTAACTCACTGCATGTTTTAGAGGTTCATGTAATAGGAGTAGCATCTATGGTATGGAGTCTGTTTCAACTTAACAGTTGAAAAATTGATGAGAAGCAATCTGAGGTACTTTTCTTAGGATTTCCTTCTTTCCTGCAAGAATAGGATAAACAGGGTTTGCACTCTCTTTCAAAGTCTAACTAGTCAATTGCACAAAAAGAATGTTGAAAGAAATAACTAAAAATAGCACAGAAAATCTCTGATGGGTGCTCTAAAGCAGTCATTGCCAGACTTTTTTTATTCATGCACCCCTCTCAGTAAAAAATTTTTCAGCATGTATTTTCAATGTTTAACTTCTAAGAAAAAAAAAACATGTATGTACTGCTAACATATTATGTACATCATAAAACATATAGAAAAACAGAAATCAAAAAAGAATGAGATAAAGGTGAAATAAAAACTGTATTAGGAAAAATTTTACTTGTTAACAGTACAAGAAGTATTTTCTTCCTGCACCCCCGGTGGTTTGGCTAGCACACCCCCTGGGGTGTACACACCCCACTTTGGAGATCACTGCTCTGGAGCATGCAAACTCTTACTAGTTGCTTTGTTGTAGTAGTGTTTGAAGCTTGAAGAGCTTGGTAAAAACTGGAAGGAAACTGACTACAGTGATCAGTTAGGGCATTCATCAGAGGTTTGGGAGATTGCCAACTGCTTGCACTTACTGAATTTTTGGGCTGTTTCCCGATGGTGAGCGACCATTCTAATGATGAACCTAATAGTATTTCTTGTCTGGTAGTAGCAGTCCTTTAGCCTTATAGGCTGTCAGTTGATTTGGTCTTCTAATACAGCAAAACTTTGGAACTGTTGGGCTCCCTCTAACTAATGACATTCTTCTTGCTGCATCACAGGGCGTAGCTCTTCTTGTTTCTACCCCTCTCTCCATAATGCTCTCTTGAAAATAGTAATTCTCACAAAATGTTAGGATCTTTATCGAGCATATGGTAGGATCTTTTTATCTAGCATAGGCTGCCAGAGTACTTTTACTACGTTTAAATAGACTGATTGAATGCTGGTCTTTCTAATTGAGGAAAAATTAATACATTTTAAAGCTGATTTTAATTATATATGAAGTGGTGGATGGTTGAAACAAGTGTTTAGCTGTACAAAGTGCTCTAGAGTCCTAGCTGGGCATGAGAGCACCCAGCAGTGTCTACAGCTTGGCACTGTTTGTAAGCAAAGCATTCTGTATAATGTTGTCAGCTGCCCGTTTCAGCCACAAGTATTTTTACCTGCTTCTTCCTTTTCATATATCATTGCATCTCCCTAATTTGTTTAACAAATGGTAGGATTAATTTCCAATTGGCCTTTTCAGAAGGGGTTTATAGAATTAGGCAGCCTTGGTAACAGACCCAAATTTAAAATAAAAAAAAAGTCAGTTACTTTTTTTAATTTAACTGTGGAAAAACAAACTAAACTGTCAGCTTTAATCTCTGAAGCAGGTGCACAAACTAACATCTGTGACTTTGTTCAGTAGTTGAGCCTTGACTAATAAGCTGTTCTTAGGTCAAACTGTGACCTTCTATAGATCTTTCATTAACACTTTCAGAATAGTTTTCTTAACTGTTTCTTAGAAGTAGACACACTTCTATGAGTAGCTAGTGCATATTAGTCAGGAGTTCTGTGAAATAACAAGGCTGTAAGTGATCTCTCCTCTAGTCACATTATCGGTCATCACTGCAACTTCATCTGCTTAACTTAGAAAGATGTCCCAGAGCTAAGAACAGTTAAACTAATATTTTGTTATTGCTTTAGTGCTGTTTTGGAATGACTGTTTTGAAAACAATTATTCAAGTACAACTTCTTAATAACAAAGCTGGTTCCTTCAGAGAGAATTTAAATGATGCAATAGAAATGAAATAGGTTTATTTACTTTCAAAGAAGAGCAAACATTTAATGAGCCCTACCGTATGTTGCTCAGATGTCTCTTGCCTTTCAGTTTAGTAAACTTTTTGCTTTGTATATGAAATTACAATAAAATTGTTCTTTGATCTGTGTGCATAGATAGTATAACCTATTTATATTTGACTTTTTGTGGTCTTCTGTTGTAAAGTCAACCTTCCACAAGTTGAAATCAGTTAGTAAAGTCTTTACCAAAAAGCTAGAATGGTGTAGTGTTGTCAGGCATATAGGCTGATTTTGAACAGACAGAAACAAACACCCTAGCTGGTATAGCTGTTAAAAATAACATGATGTTTGTTACTGCAGTAACAGGTACCATATAAGTGCTTTGTATATATTAATAGCAGCATACAAGCTACTGGGTAGGTTAACCCTGTCTTAGTTTTCCCCCACTCTCGAAGCATGTCTGAATCTCTTGACAAACTCTGGAGTTTGAAGTTGTAGGCATGGCATTTGGTTTTAGATTAAAATTATTTGGGATAGTACAATGTAATTTGTGGGAAACATGGTAACTTCAAGTTTGTCTACTAGTTCCAAAATACAAAAGACCAGCCAGTATCCTAAATGCACATGTACTTTTACTGTATTTAAAAAACAACTATTATATGGTGATCTGAAGTGTTGAAGTTCAGTGGTAGAACTTCTTATGACTTATCACAATCAGCCTTATCTGTTAGATTCCTCAAGCTGATAAGCACTGTCATCTCTGCTGAAAATGCAGCTGGCCTTGTTTTTTCTTCTGCCTCTCTTGGTGTTTTTTTCCAAATTGGTGTTTGTTCTTACGCTGTCTTGGTTGCTATTTGCAGGTTCTGTTTCATCTGGACTGTTCTTCTCTTTCTCCACTAGTTTTTCTGAACAGGTCTATATGCTTTCATTTTTGGATCTGTAGGGTACACCTGCTTACCCACACTGACTGTTACAGATCGTTTTTAATCCTGTATCTGCTGGCAGTCAGACTTTTTGAGCTTTCCATCCTCTTCAGTATGCTCAACAGACTGTTATCTATTTGTCTCAGTTGCACTGTCAAACTTCTTGTCAACTTAGTTTTGCAGCTTCACTTGCACATTTTAGCATTTTTTCTGTGATTTTTATTATGCTGTTACAGCTTAAAGTTGATCCTCATCTTTTTACTTACTTGTTCTAATAAAGGGTTATACTTCAAATAACAATGTAGAAATGGCTTTCTGGAATCTGGCTTCCAAGATTACTCCTTTCGTTGCAAATACCCACAGCTGCTCTGTTATAATAGTAGTCTTCAAAACATGAATTGATAAAGTGTCATGTTTGTAGTTTGTCACTTCAGAGATGATTTATCTCTGGTAAGACACTTTCCTTGCATGAGGATGAAAAGTATGCAAGTTTTGTTTGCTGTCAAATGCTTACAGAAAGTCAGGGAAGTTCTATAAACTTTTGGAGAGTTTTGTTGGTGTTCAGTATTTGTGCAGGTGGTCTTTAATAGCTAACCATACCATACTGAATGGTGTATCTCGTGTACAGGGCACTAACTTTGGTTAGCTTAGGTACCTTTTGTAGTCGTAGTGCCAGTCTGCAGCCTGACAATGCCTTACTACTGCTATAGGGCATTACACACCCCAGAGTCTCAGAAGGAGGGGATTACTAAATGTAGTATGAGTTAGTGGCAGCTTTGTTTAGTCATCTGTTTATATTTTGAGCTTTTATTTTGGTTTAAGTGAGTTGTGTACCAGAGAGAGGGAGGCCTGTAGCATCTCCTTTCAAATGTGTGGGGAGTTTGTTTATCTAAATGAGGTGGAATCATATAGTGATGACTAGGAACACTCACATTTCGGTTGTGATAATTTTAGCGGCTTTAAGTTGACATGATAGTGCAAACCAAGTTGTTTGAAGCACAGTGAGTAGCCCATTTAAGGTAGAGGAAGAAAGAAAATAAGAGACACAATTCTGCAAAACAATGGTAAAACTGTCATAAATAAGCTTTTCTGATTATCTTCTCCCTCCTTTTCACCTCTGTTCCTATAGGTTTCTGCCTAATAGCCTTTCTTCTTTGCCATTTCTTCTATTTCCAGTCTCTCTAATCAAATATCAGATTATCATAACCCATTCAGATAAGATGACAGTTAAACAAGGCTTGCAGCTCTTGAACAGTATCTTAAAGACAAACTGATTTCTCACAGTTCTGAAGAGAGACCTCTATATAAATTTTTGAATATACTGGTCAGGCAAAATTAATTGGCTTTCTATAAAGAACAATGTTTAAGTAGGGTGGTATTAATGTAACTTTCTGGTCACTACTGAAGCTGTTTATATTAAAGCTGATTTAGTGACTAAAAACCTTAGGTTCCATCGGCCCTTTCACTTGATGCATACCTTTTAAGTAGCTTAGTAGGACTGGAACAGTTCAGACTGGGGAGTAATCTAGAGGATTGATTGGGGTTTAAAAAAAAAAAATCCACACTTTTTTCCAGTATTGGTCACACAGTTGTGGTGGCATAATTTAGAGGAGGATTGTCAGTGAAACATTTGATTCTTCCTGACAACACTAACAACATCTTTCTGAAGTGTACTTAGTACACTAGAATATTTCAGAACCATGGTACAATATTATAGTTAAAATTCTTTTTATTTTTGAGAAAATTACGTACGAAAAAGCTTTTTACTGACTTATAATATCTCTTCTAGATGAAGAGGGAAATCAAGATGAATCACTGGAGTCAAAGGTGAGGAAATAAGTTTCTAGTCATTCTGTTTTTCTTGTGGAGTGAGAGCAAAGGTCTGAAATTCAGAACTATTATTTGATTCCTGTTTTAAACTGTTCTGTAGCTCTTGCTGTCTCATTAATTTCTGCTGTGCGTCAGAAGAATTAATGTTGTATTATAGCTTTGAAAAAGAACTGAAAGGGTTAGAGTCAATGAGAGCCCATAGAGGTAGTGCAACTTACTTTTGATGCGACTGCTTAAACTTAGTCTGTTAATTAATCGTATCTTTAAAAAGTAATGTTGTTTTTGCCCGTGCTGCTCTTCAGTTTCTAATCTTCTAAATTACGTGGCTGCTTTCCTTCAGACTTTATCTGCAGAGGACCAGGTAAAGGACCATTCCACAGGAACTCGAGTGGTAGCAGGTCAGATCTTCCTTGAATCAGGGAAATCGGACTCTCAATCAGAAGATGAAGAGAACTTTCACAGTCAAGAGGAGGAAAAAGAGAATTCGCTGGAAGAGTTGAATTCTCTAGAAATATCAAATCTATTCAATAAGGATTTGGAAGAAGCAGAAATACAGAGTCCAGGTAACTGCTCGTAGACTCTTGAAAAAGTGGCAAGAAAGATGCATCCAAGTAACTTTGGCACATGGATGAACATAAATAGTGATTTTGAACATATGAAATAACTAGTGTCTTAACCTGTGTGGACCTGTCAAAGCAGGACAGGAATGGAATGGTAAATGCTGCCTTTTCCATTAGAAAGTAACATCAAAAAGTTTTCAAATATATTGTGATTGAAATTTGAGGGGTTATCTTTAGATTCCTTTGGATGGGTTTTTCTGTAATTATTCTTGTTTCCATCTTCTTGGAAAGCTGTAACTATCAAATGGAGAAAGCCCTGATTTCTTCAAATAGGACTCAAGTACACCTACTATGCTGTGTGTTTGTGTACCAACCACAGAAGGAGAAATTGCATCAGTGTTTTAGCCTGCTGGCTGTTTGCCTGGAGAGCCAGTTGACAGAGAAGGAACAAATTGTGATGCAAAGCAAGCTTCCTAGGATGGCATTGGGAGCCTTAGGGCAACATCTAAATTGCATGTAAACTTCAGTAAGTTTTTAAATATAGGTAAAACCTTATGTGCTTGTGCCTAAATTCCTAGGAAATTTTAGTATTTCTTTTTTACTACTAATAAAAATATGAATTTAATTTTGACTTGCAGTTAGTAGTGGATGATAACTAGATGGCACAGTTGAGTACTCTAACCTATGCAGCAAAGACTTTTCATTTTCACTTGTCCATAAACAGTAAATCTTCAAGTTTACTGAAAAAATATGGTTACATAGTAATGTTAGTATTTGTGTAATGTTAGTATTTGTCTATCTTCTGAACGCTGATTCGAGTGTCAAAAGAAAGCAGGAGTTATGAAATGAGCTCTGTTATATGCTAACTTTCAGTGTTTTCTAATAAGCCTTCCTTATTAATGCAGAACTAGTATACAGTTTGTAAAAACTCAGTAATAGGGTTAAGTATTGCTGTCGATAGGTGTGGTGGTGTACAGGAAAAAGGTAAATAAAATCCATTAAACAGTTTGCTGACACAAAACAGTGAGCTAAGCACCATATTTAGTTAGTGCTGTCTATTTCAAAAGTAAACTTTAAGATAATTTTAATCTCACATCAGAAAGGTGTAACCAGATGGCTTGCTCCCTGGCAACTAAGATTTTTAACAACAGCTCTCAAAGTACTGCAAGTGACTTTCAGAAAACATAAATTTAAGTCTTGCGCAGTTTTTGGAACCTCTTACGAAGTAAATAAGCGATGTGGATGGAAGGATTACTGGGTTTATCTAAGAAGCAATTCTGAAGGAAAACTACTTGTATTCTGGCAGGAAAAAAAACTGCTAAAGGACAGCTTCACTGGCAAACTTAAGGTAGATTAAAGCTTTTCTAAATACAGTTTCTCATGGTATTGCATGGAAAAAAAAAAATACTCTTCAAGTTTCCACATGTATTTTTCAGGATATTGAACAGAAAAAAAATTACTCTTCAGTAATTTAGAATTAGTGCTACTAAGGCTTTTAACCTTCTGAGAAAGAAGTTGTCCTACTCTCTTCTGATTAGTGAGGAGGTCTTGTGTGTGAAGAAAATAGTATTTTTTTAGTTATCTTTTCTGTTGTATGTTTTTGTAACAATCAAGTTCCATACTAAAAGTTTTTGCTGAAAACTGCCCACGAGTTCATACAGAGCTGGCAATTCCTGCAGCACTTATTTTCCTATTTGGAGGAATCTTACAGTAATGTGACCAATAGTTACAAGTAATCTATATTTGGGTTTCCTGCAGCATAAAGTATGAGATGAGATATAAGTAAATAAGAACAAAATATAATGATAAAAGGCCTTATAATTTACCTGTTTTACTATGTCTGAATAAGTTGCTACTTGCAATCCTCTGAGTAAATTATTTGCCTCAGTTTGTCACTCTCTAATTATGTGATAAAATAACTGATGAGCTTTTTGTCCTGTGATTGTGTTGCTGTAGGGGTTGGTATTACTATCTAGGGGGGGAAAACAGCATTATGGTTGAATTTAGAATGAAAAAAGGCAAGGGGGAGGACTGGGCCAGAGTAATTTTATAACTTTAGTGTACAGCTAACTCTTGTGCAGAGCACCATGTAAATGGTTCGCATCCAATTGCTTTCAGTACAGGAGACAAGGTACTAAAGCATACAAGTAAAACTTCAAGTTCTGAAGTAGTGTTAATATCCTGGACCTGGAGTTTGTTCAAATGACAGTGATAAAAGGTCACGTCAATTGTAGTTATATGTACCCGTAGCATGAGTTTGTGCATTACTCTGTGGTTAACAGATGTCGAAAATTATTCCAGGCTAATTGCATCTGGACACGTTATTTTTGAACACAATTTCTGAAAATAACGCTTTTCCTTGTGTATTATGGGATAATTAACTTGGAGGGGCGTGGTGGAATGTCTGCCAAGGAATCAAAATTATGAAGAGCAAGTCGAACAGGCTAACTAATCCTGGAGGCTTCCTTATGCTTCAAAAAATCAACATGAAATTTTTAAATTAGTATGGTCTCTAGGCCTTACAATTATAGACCCTAGAACAGATTTCTCTATAACCACAAGAAACTTAACTCGAAAAAACACCGTATAATTGACATTCTCAATTGCATGACTTTGCAAATGACTTCAGATGAAGCTGAACCCAACTGCTGGATTTAGCTTAGTGAAAGAGAAAAACCTTTATAAAAGGCTAATTCAAATAATTTCTTTTTTAAAAAACTGAAGATAATTCATAGTCTTCATAGAAGATTGATTTTATTAAAAAATATTGCAATATTGGAATTAGTAACCTTTGAAGTTCTAGTGCATGAGAAATGATAAATCATGCTGTTGAAAGTAACTTTGAATGCAACTTAAATATATTGGTGAAGTGAAATAAAGTTTTCAATATAAGTATATGCAACAATAGAAAATGACTGGACTCGAAGTGGTTTCGTTTAAGTCTTTTCTTACAGTTGCACATTCTAAGCATACTCCCTGCTGATTTTCAAGTACTTTCAGTATCACATTTGGCAATGTGCGTGGTTCTGTCATGAATACATCTAACCTTGGGGCTAAAATGAATATATGCACTGGAATGCACTTCAAGTGTAGTCTTTTGCATGAGGAAGGGAGTACAGAGAAGAGATGAGGAAGTGAAAGGAAGGGTGTTTATTTTGGTAGGCAATAAAAATGTAACTGAGATTTGCCTTCTCCAATCTGAACAAAAATATTTTCTTTGCTTATAACTAAGGAGTTTAAGAAACAACATACCTTCTGTTTTATTTCCTAATTTAAAACAATACTTTTTCAATTGCTATTTAGAAAAATAATTGCTTTTTCAGGCTTTTGTAAATTAGAAAACTTACTGAAAACTTGATTAAATGCAGTACATAGAAATTAAAACCAACGTAGGAGTGCTTTCCTGTATGTAGTAGATGACTTTAATTTGTGGAATAAAGGAAAGCAGTCTAACTCCTGGGTATGTATTTTCAGTATTGACAGCTATTGGAGGCACTGCAGATGGTGAACCTTGCCACTTTCCCTTTTTATTTATGGAGAAGGAGTATGCAGAGTGCACTGCAGATGGGAGGGAAGATGGCAGGCTTTGGTGTGCCACAACCTATGATTACAGGCAAGATCAAAAGTGGGGCTTCTGTGAAAGTAAGTAACCTGATGTCTTGTTCTTGTCCGAGGAGTGCTTTCTTAAGCTAGTGTTTTCAGTCCTCTTAATGCCTTCTATTTCAGAGTCTAGAAGTCCCTGTCTTATACTAATGGCCACTTTATACTGTGATATACAATTAATTATGGCTAAGTTCTTGTGATGTAAAAGCTATTTGGGAAGTCTTGCAGTGGAGGCATCTATAAAACTCTTAGTTTCTGAGGCTGTAGGAGTGTAGGGGTTTGACAGTGTTTCCCATTATACTCGCTGATTTGTTGCACAAAGGCAGTCCTTATCTAGGAAACATCCTTTCTTGCACAGCTTGCTTTGGAGGAATGAAAAGAATATTTTAACAGGAAACTCATACATGAGAGACATCACATGAGAAGAGACTGTCTACCAAGATATCCAACACCTCCTTTAGACAGCTTTTTGTAATCACTTGGGTTGTTTCTCGGTCTTCAGAAATGTGTTTCTGGCTGTATTTTCCCTTTAGTTTTAATAGGAATTTTGACAGAATAGTCTTGAACTATGTGAATGGAACTCTTAACGTACTCTTTTCTCTTTTTTTAGCTGAAGAGCAGTCTAATAAGAGAAGGCAGATGCAAGAAGCTGAGGATGTTTATCAGACTGGAATGAAAATCCTTAATGAAAGCAGTAAAAAGGCTCAGAAGAAAGAGTAAGTCTACCTCTTCCACCCCAACAAGAGAAGGATGACATGGCTGATCACTCTGGCTTAACTGCAAAATAACCTAAATGAGTTGCCCTGGGACTTTGCAGTTTATTGGACTTAGCATCAAACTATGCAGCGATAATACTGAGAATAAATAGTAATTTCAGGGTATTTAGAAAAATAAATTTATGCCTGATTTTCTCTGAATCCACTAAAAATTGTAGAAGATTAATTTCTGAAGAGTGGATGTCATCAAAACGTCGACTTAATGCAATATGGTGCTGCAGTTCTGTAGCTACAATTTATATGTGGCAATGCTCAGAAAAAAACTGAGAACATGATACAGGATCATTGTCCTTTTTCAAATGTTTCTTACAGTCTGTTTCTCTTTCTGCTTCAAAGATTAAGTGGGAAAAAAAAGCAACATTTCTTGTCCTGCTCTGTTTTTGTTCCTGCTTTCTGATGTTTTCTGTCACCATAAAAATAGTATTAAACTTAATCTCAACAAATTGTTAAAACTCCAATAATTAACATTGTATGAGAGAAAAAGGTAATGCTTGTAGACAAAACCAAAAAAAAAAAAGAATGAAATGAGCGTTCTGTTCATTCTGGTCTGTTTACTTTCTACTCCGTATATATCCAATTACTAATGAAATCATTGTCAGCTTACCACTATAATTAAGAATAGCTATGTTCATTTAGAACTCCCTGGTACTCATGTTGACAACTTCATCAGTAAGTGGTAACTTCAGTCTGCTGATTATTATGTGAGCACTGTTATCATGCTAAACTTGTTTGTGGAGATAAGGGAGCATATTTCTACTTCATGTGTCAGGGAAACTGAACCACAGCTAGAGGTTGTCCATCACACCTTGGCAAAGACAAAAGGAGACAGTATCTGTTAGACTCTGACTAGTATTCTTTTTTATAAAATAGTGTAGAAATTGTAAAACAATATTAGGTCTTAGTTCTCTTGAATACCTTACACTTTCCTGGAAGATGAAATTGTGTGAGGAACCAGGTCTGCCTCAGCCTGTCCTAAAGAAAACAAGTCTGAGAGTAGAAAGGAGGGGAGAGGCAAAGAAAAATATTGAAATGCCAGCAAAGGTCCATGAGTAATCAAGCTGAAGCATGCTTGACAGTACTGTGTTACGATATTTAAGGTTACATTTTTTTAAATTGCTGTGAAACCAGCTGCTGTGAAAGTACTTTGGAGGACTACTGTAAGTTCTGAGGCTGAAATAGAAAGGGGAGTTTACAGAGAACTTTCTCATTGTTAGCATGACTGTTTCATCACAAAATTGATCATGTATGCAGTTGTCTTGGACCCAACACTTAGTGTTTTCATTGGAATGATTTTGTACTCAGCAAATCAGAGACTCCATAGTCTTTTTCAGGCTTCTTTTTTCCATCATGATCCGCGAAGCTGTCACAGTAGTGGTCCTACTAGATGCCTAGTATAGGACTTAAAATTGTTTCTACAAAAACATGATCACTTGACTTTAAACTTAATGCGTATCTTACAGGGGAGGAAATGCATACTGCTTTGCATATGGAGTAGAATGAACATTAAAATCTAGTTTGTCTGTTTGCTGAACCATATGAATTGTTGTATAGATTGATGATTTGGAGCTGGAACAAATGACTATATGTAGATGCATTTGTAGAAAACAGAGGCTAAAATAGAGGAACAAAACACCTCACCAGAATCTTTAGGTTTATGAATGGAATCTGCTTCTTTGCCTCAAAGTGACTAAGAAACTGTTTTCTTTTAAGAGCGTATCAGTATCTTCTGAAAGCAGCTGACATGAATCATACCAAGGCAATGGAGAAAGTGTCTTATGCTTTGTTGTTTGGGGATTACTTGAAGCAGAACATCCAGTCATCAAAAGAACTATTTGAAAAACTAACAGAAGAAGGTTCTCCTAAAGGACAAATGGTATGTATGTCCTTCGATTCTACAGAAGTTGTTACAGGTTTATGAATTATTTTATAGATCGTACTTATTCTAAGGTGGTTTTGTACTTAGTCTAAGGTGGTTTTATAGATTGTTCTTGCATCCAGAATAGAAAAAGAACAGTAAGTGCTGCTTTTTTAAATTGCTTGAAAACTTCCTGTAAAACGTTTGGTTCAGGCTCTGATTCAGGAAATATATTTTACAGTGCTTGCCTAAGCATTTCCTAATTCTGACTGCTCATTGCCTTTACCTTTTTAAATTTCACTAGTGCCTTGCTTTGGTTCAAAGAGTGTCCCCCAAATGCTTCTGCTTTACTTGGCTTTTGCATGATGCTAGCATTACTGAGGGTGCAGGAACAAATGGCACCTGCACCCTCAAGGTAAACAAATGGAAACAGGTCTTCTCTTTGAGTTTAGAAAAACAGCATTAAACTACCAGTAATACAGTATGATGCTGGTCTTTTCATTTAATCTCTTATCTGTTGTATGACTGACTAGATTGGATGTGTAAGTCAACAAACAAGTAGATACAGGTGACTCCAGCCAACAAATCTCTCTGAAACTGTGTTACTTTTTTTTGTGGTTTGTGTGGGATGTTGTGGCTTTTCATGTGCAGTTTATCTTTGAGAGTTACACACACAAGTTCATAATCTAGGAAGTTATAAACTCCCAGGACTCTTGAAAGCTGTTTAGTGCCTTTGACCATTATAGAATTGTTTATATGTAATTGTTCACATGTGATGTCATAAAATGTGGGTGTTATCAATTTTAATGTCTATAATGTATATATGCATATACATATTTTTAGTTCTCTCTTGTTTTGGAAGTGTCAGCTTCTAGGAATTATCCAGTTTCTTTTAGCTCTTTGGCTACCAAGTCTCCTGCTGTTCCCTGTTTGAGTGCTGATCTACCATAGAAAGCAGGAACATGTTTTCTCTAGAGACTTTATATCTCAGTGAAGGCCTTCACTTTTATTGGTCTAGAAGTCAATACTGTCTGCATGAGGTGGTTATTTTTGTGTTTTGGTGTACTTTCAGAATTGCCTAGAATAGTCTTAGAACACTGTGAAATATAGGCACCTTTATATACATACGTAGTTATCTTCTAAGCTACTAGTTTCTCCTCTGAGCAGCAGAGCTCTAACAGCTGTTCTAGATAGAGCAGTAATTATGTAAATTTTAAGAATAAAAGTAACTTTTGAAAAAACCTCAGCTAAAGGGCTCTGTGCATTCTAACTGCTTATATTTATAGTCATAAATGCAACTAACCTGTGGCAGAACAGATGCAAAATAGTAAATTCATAGGTTCTGTTAGACAGTAAATCAAACAGTAAGACTCTGCTAGAGAAGGTGATGGTTCATGTATGTTTGCACTGGTGTATGAGACAAATACCATACATGAATAACCTAACAGATACTGCTGATCTTCACTTGAGGGTCTTTAAACTGGGATACTTTTATTGTTCAGGACCTTTGGATCTACATTTGGCGTTCAGGGAAGTAGCAGTTTCTTCCTTGCATTTGATCCACTAGACTGAATTCTGGTGAGATGTATTTAAGCTAGTGTCCTTCGTGAATAATTTAGAAACTTCATACTTTAAAAGAGGCAGGGAAGGGCCTAGATATAGGAGGTACCAATGTGAAGGTAGAGCTTGGCATGTTCTTTGAAGCTTTAAATTGTTGTTAGATGACTTTATACTTTTGTATTCCAGGAAAACTGATCCTGGATTTTTCAAAGGATGTGCTGACAAACTTTATTTTATTTCTAGGCTCTTGGATTTCTATATGCATCTGGTCTAGGAGTCAATTCTAGTCAAGCTAAGGTAACTTAGAAATCTTCAGTATATGTGCTCCTGTATTTTACCTTGGAGGCAGATGTTAAATAACCAATGATTTTGTTTAAAGGCCCTGGTGTATTACACTTTTGGAGCTTTAGGAGGAAATCTGATTGCCCATATGATCTTGGTAAGTAAGATAGTTGATAACTTTACATATGCAAGAACTTTTTTGTACTCTTAAATTTTTAATGTAAGATTTGCGTTCATTTGAATACACTGTCCAATTATTAGATCATTATGCCTGCATTGGGTCGGCAATAGCATCTTCCCTGTTACTCCTTGTTAAGTTAAGGAAAAGTCTGCTCATTTTAAGTTGTATACCACTATGAATTTAGATGGACCATGTTTACATCTCTTGACTTAAAGCAGACATGTCAGACTTTCAGTTTTTGTAGGCTAATGAGAACTGTGAAAGCCAGAGATCTTTACAGAAGATGCTGTTTTAATCAGTATTGTGACATTTAAGACAAATAAACTGCAATATGTGTAAGTAAAAGGCTTTAGGTTTTCACGCATAAGTATCATTCTGCTTATTTGCTTTTTCCAGAGTAATATCTGAAGTATATTGGCTACGCTTAACCTTTAATGGTGTCAGTCAGTTGCTTTTAATGCAGACACAATGGACTTGTGGCCTTTGTTTTGCTTATTGTCTTGTCAAATCTTTCTCAAGTAACGTGAAAAAAGTTTGTAACCTGGTGAGTGACATGTTGTCAAATAACCAGTAGTCCCATATTTTTATATTTTCCTGTCTAGGGTTACCGGTACTGGGCTGGGATAGGAGTCCTACAGAGTTGTGAATCTGCTCTCACTCACTACCGACTTGTAGCTAATCACGGTAAAAACTTTTTACTAGGCTAACGTTCTTGACTTTCTATGTATTTCTGTGTTATTGACCTAGAAGATACTTAGAAGTACTATCAACACTAATAGTATAAAAATAGAGAATTCCTGCTATTAAAGCAAGTTATCTGTTTGACTCTGAATCATGATATGCTACTTTTATCTCTGTCTTAGAGTGTCAAAGTAATTCATTCTATCTGAGTAACTGTTTAAAGCTCTGTAGAGATCTGTTTTTACTAAGTTGCAGTCTAATATTTGTGTTGAGCAAAACTGTCTGAAAACTTATCGCATCTGTTTTCTAGTTGCTAGTGACATTTCTTTGACTGGTGGCACAGTGGTTCAGCGAATTCGCTTAGCAGATGAAGTAGAAAACCCGGGAATGGCAAGTGGGATGCTAGAAGAAGACTTGATTCAGTATTATCAGTTTTTAGCAGAGAAAGGAGATGTACAAGCACAGGTAAGATTAAGTTCACCTGATGGCATGCAGAGGTTTTTAAGAATTACAGGAACAACTTTATGAAATATGGAAATATTTTGGAGCTTTAGTTTTCTCTTCCTTCTAAATCAACCTGGTTGCTATTTCCTGATCAGTTTTTATGAGAGGAGCTTATATTTTAGTGTGTTTAAGGTAGAACTTGGACAGAAAATGCAAATTTTTGTGGAAAATAAGTCCAAAACTTTAGTATCTTAGGAAAGAGGATCTTTGCTTCACTAGAAACCAGACAGACTAGTTTAAGGATGGCTTTAGAGGTTGTGGAGGAAGCCTCAATCAACAGAACTGGCCCTGATAAGGGACCTCAGTTTCTTGCTGCTTCTGCTCATACATGACTTCTGCATGCTGCAGGCTGGATCTCTTCTACACATGATGCAGGAGGGGAGGACACTAATACAGGCAAATTGTCAAAATTCAACTTGGTCATATATGACTTAAAAATTAGGTAGGCAGAATTCAAATGAACCATTATTATTTTGTATCTAGGACAGTCATGTCACTTTCATCTAAGATAAATTTCTGCTTAGGCTAATGTGAAAAAGCAGGACTGTGCCTTCAGACTTTGTGGCATCTTTAACTCTGATGTGGTCTGTCTTTGTGCATGTAATTAGCTCAATAGTATCTGTATTACCAGAAAAAGAAAGTCCCTAGGGAAAAGTGACTTATTTGCAATGTAAAATTTATTTTTAGGTTGGCCTTGGACAGTTGCACTTGCATGGAGGAAGAGGAGTAGAGCAAAATCATCAGGTACCTAGGCTGTGTGTATCTCTGATGCATATTACACTTGGCAGGGGGCGAGAAAGTGTAGCTGAGACTGCAATGAAGCAAAAGTGTTTAAGTACCACTGTAAGGTATTTAATGAATTCAATAGTCTTGTTCAATAAAACTTAATTCATTCAGTAATTCAATAAAACATGGAGCTGATTTTCTTACATAATTAGTATAAGACTAATTACCTTAGAAATGAGGAAATCAAAAACAAAGACCAGGTTTTCGTCAAGTAGTACCTGAAACTGGCCGTGCTTTTGTACATGTAGTAGAATCTTCACGACACACTGTGCGTGCATTAGTGATGATAGTCTGGTTTATGTGGCTTGCAAGAGTATTTTGCTTCTGTAGACAAAACAGTGCAACTTTCAATATTAAGGATATTAAGTGTGCATAGAAAATAGAACTTCTGCTGATGTTAGCCAACTGAGCTAATGCTTATAGAAGTTACAATAGCTAACCTCTTCTTAAAGTATGTATTGAAAAAATGGAGAGCTGAGGATGTGCAGTCCTTTCAGACTCAACTGCAAACAAAAAATTATTTAATGGTCATCACATTTAAAATAACTTAAAATGACTGCTCTATAAGGGTTCAGAGATTGTATCAAGTGGTCAGAATGAGTATAACCAAGATCTATGTAAACCTGGAATATAGGAACTGGCAGATCTCTCCTCTTATAAACAGGGTTTGGAGGTACAATAAGGAAGTGAGATTTACCCATGTAGCTTGTGCATAGTAGCAGTTGTAGTATTTTTTTTTTTTCTTCTGCTGTTGAGAGGGATTGGTGCTCAATATTTGATTATAAGTGGGGAACCCTTTTACATATATTATATTAGGTGGGGTTGATAACTCTCATCCCCAGAAGAACCTGGTAACTTGGCAAATAACATACTTGCCTCTGCTCCATTTGCAAGAAAAGGTACTCAAATCATAGTGGCTAAAATACTTGTTTTCTTCCCTACAGCGGGCGTTTGAGTACTTCAATCAAGCAGCTAATGCTGGCAATTCGCATGCCATGGCCTTTCTAGGAAAGGTAAGATATGAACACTCTCAAAAGTAAGCAAATTTACTGCCTTTCAATGAAAAATAACAAATATTTCCTACTTTCTGATATCAGGCATTCTAAAACTCGAATGCTGGAGTCTAATTACTTCTGTTTTGCTACTGTTTTGAATTGTCCTGCAAGGTTTGAATGCCATAGCCTATTCTGTCTAGTCTAGATTTTCTACTTGTTCAGGAACATTTGGTTTTCTTGAAATAGTGCTTGAACTAGTTTTTATTCTTTTTTTTTTT
>VYXH01010054.1:216785-229607 GCA_013397275.1 Burhinus bistriatus | reverse complement strand
TTTTTTTTTTTTTTAGCCCTAATTCTCATGCTATTTTATATTCAGCTGTAACAATCCCACTTGAGTTGTGTTTGATTTCTATAGGAAAAAAATATTATTTGTATTAGATACTTTAGCTATTGTGCAGGGTTTCTGTTGAGTGGTGGCACTGAAAAAAATATTTGCCTGGAATTTAGGTGAATTCTTTCCATATAGTGTCTGAAATATTTCTCAGTATTCAGACATCTTTCTGCCTTTTGGATTACTTAATAAATTCAAAGGGTACGGAAGTTATTACCACTTAGAGCAAATGCAAGTTCAGGCAATCCAGCTACTTTTGACAAAATTTAATAGTCTTGAGACTGGTGACTTTCAGGAGCGGACAGTCAAAATACTCTAAATCAATTGAGCAGATACCCACATAGTGCTCATGGAAGCTAGTACAGAACACGGATATTCCAAGTTTTAAGTCTGCTGATGCAAACTTAAATTGACAATGACTCTGTAGCACCATCAGATATAGTAGTGAAGCTACTAGTGTTGGCTAATGCTTATGCGAATGGAAGTCTGATAAAAGGGCAGTTCAGTCAAAACTAACAGTCAGTCACTATAACTTTCCTGTACCTTATCTGCATAAATCTCAGCATTGTAGCACATAAGTATCTTGGGGGCTTAATGTTCTGTCATTCATGGTAGTCTGCTGATGGCTTCTAGTTTGGCTAGACTGATCAGTTTACTGCTTCTGTGTATATGGTACTTGCTCCTCTTTCTTTAAGACAAGTATGGTACATACCTTGTTCTGATTTAAATTGTGTACATTAATGCTTTGTATGTGAAAGTCACAAAGCTACATATCGAGAACCTTCATGTCCAGAATAGAAAATAGAATAGCTTATACTATATAGTGTGGCTCTTAGTCTTATTGGCATTTAGTTCCTGAAAATTAAGAACATCACTGATGTGATAGTATTTTTTCAGAGAGGAAAAGAGCTAGTGAATTTTTAAAACTGGTACTGGTACATGAAACATGTCACAAGTCAAATTCAAAATCAAAGTAATTTCCCATTCTTGCTTTTTGACATGATAATGTGGACTTCTTGTTTCTTAGATAAGGGAGGTATTCTCGCATATAGATATGGACCAGCTGCTGGGGCCTGAGTGGGACCTTTACCTTATGACCATCATCGCCTTGCTTTTGGGAACAATTATAGCTTACAGACAAAGGCAACATCAGGCAATTCCCAGACCAGCAGGACTGCGGCCAGCTGTGCCTCAACAAGAACCACCGCCAGAGCATCAACCACCGCAATAGCAACAAGAGCCTCAGTGGAAGAACTGGATTTTTCCAAAAGGAACAATTTTCATTGTGATTTAGGACTTTGGATCAATGGTCCCTCCCCCAAAAGAGGCGCAAAGAAGTTTAAAAAAAAAAAAAAAAAGTCTGAAAGCTGCTTAGAATGATGCCTTTTTTCAGGGATAAGAAAATTCTTTTGAAACTGATTTGAATGTTATTTCAGTGCCAATGGAATAACACTATGGCTCTTTTCATTGAAACACACGAGTGCTACTACAAAAATGTTGCCTGCTGTATCTAGTTCCTCTTTACTCAGAGTCCTTTTCATCTCTTAGAGAGAGCATAAGGCTAGCATTGGAAGGTTTTTGCCTGCTTGATAGCAGTTGCCCTATATAAAAGTAGTAAGAATAATAATTTTATGGCCAATTAAGTCCAAGAAGCTGAACTATATTCAAACTCTAAAAAGACTAGAGCTGTATGAACTTACATTCTGTTCTGCATCCCAAGTATTTCTACAATCCTTATTTCATTATTTCTTGCTATTTCTTACACTTTGGTCTTTTATACTGTCTTGCATAGTTTAACATGGATTATTTATAAACTCTGTAAAACTAAGCCAGCAAACATGCCACTCTCTCTTTGTTATTTTTGTTTTGAGTATTTTCTTCCATTCCCCTTAGACTAGACAGTTCTCAGCAGACAGTACGTAGCCCAGGAGGTGGATTGGGACAGATTGGGTCTGTAAAGCTCATGAGTTGAAAACTATCCACACAGTGCCCAGATCTCGCATCCTTCTAAAACTGTTTTGGAGCCTATATACTCTGCAATACTTCCTGACATAAAAACAAATTGGTAGTGCTCCTCAATTATTTAAACTTGCTCTTACAAAGAGGCTAAGTCTAGATTGCAGAAAGCACCAGTATTATTGTGGACACTGAAGAAAGGACAGAGCCAGAAATCTCAGTGAGTTAGCTTCCTTTTTTTTGTTTCTCTCGTTTCTAGAGGTGGGAGTTCTTTATTTAATTTTCATCAATCCTGTAAGTGATCTGCCCTGCAAGAAGGAAACGTATGTGGTATCTCATGCATGCATCTGTTTAATGCATCTACAAAAATGGGCCCTGAAGATGCATACTCTCTACAGAAGGGCGTGGGAGTATGCCAGTGATGCTACTCCAAAGTTTGTCTGACTGACAAAAATTGTATGTTAGATTACAGCAGTGCTCTGGCTGTTGCCAGCCTCTCTTGTACCTGGCATACATGAGACAGTCAAAATAACGTCTCTGGCTGTGCCATCTTGAGGATCCCTTGTAACAAGAAAATCCAAAGAGAACGAAGACTAGTGGTTTATGGCTTCTTGATACCGCCAGGTCAGTGCAAAGGCTTTTTAGGGAGAGTAAAGAATGTGATCTGCGGACTGATGTTTTTAGACTGCAAGAGGAATCTTTGCTTAGTAACGATTTTCAGTGAACTATAATTTCAGGGGTTGGGGGTGGGAAACAGTGGGGGAGTAGCTTAGAGGGAAGAAATGCAGAAGTTTCTGTTCTTATTTACAAGTGGCTGTTAAATATTTGTTTCTGTACTAGCACTAAACCCTCTGAATATACTGTCTTAAAGCTGAATGAAATGCAAATGAGGAGGCTTTAGCTGCTTTCTGACAAAAGCTGTTGTGTTTAAAGGGTTAAGGGCTTCCTTTCATGCAAATACTTTTCCAGTGGATTGGCAGCAACATATCAATATGCTTTATTTAGAATTGAGATTTTGGTATGGTTTCATACTTAGTACATTTGTAAGGATACTGTTGCACAATAGATCTGTAGTTTGGGAAAGAAGATAAGCAATCCACTCTTAAACTGAAATGTCATGGATGACTAGTATTAAAATATAGGTAGAACTTCTCAGTACTTCAAAATGCTTATGCTGGTTATGTGAAGACAAATCTTTCATTTTAATTTGGAGGGTTGAAGCATGTGATAGAGGAATGTCTTGTTCAGTCTTAATCATTAGCAGATGGAACAGTATTGAACTTAAATGTAGTTTCTAAAATGTACAGCACTCCCCAGCTGCATTTCTTAAGATGTCTGCGACTTCTGAACACTCCCTCTGAAGTATTTTTGCCTCTGTCACTTAATAGCTCTTCTTAGCTTGGCATGAATAAATTAAAGATTATATGGAAAATGTTTTTTCAGTTAAATACCATTGGTTCATTGGTATTGGTCTCTTAGGATGTTTAACAGTTTTGTTACTGCATTATTAAAATATTTTGGTTGTTTGATCTATTAGAACTAAATTCTAAAAGCTCTATCCTATTTGCATGAGTATCTCTCATCATTGCTGCTATGTGACAGTCTTATAGCTGACTTTCACTGAACCCGATGCATTTTTACATCGAAGAAATCAGCAGAAGAAAACGGTTGAAGATCAGCAAGTTATTTCACTTTAAAGAACTGCTTTTTGAAGAAGCAATAAGGAAGTAATTCTCCTGCTTTTTTCCCCTTCCACCAAATTACTACCACTAACTTTTTTGGATGACATTCATTTGAATGAAGTGGTAGTAGTAAAAAGGTACTTACCATAAGTAATGGCGAGTTAACTCAGGGATTAAAGAAATGAATAAGTTCTCTAAATCAGTTGTCTACAACATGACTTAAGTTTTTGTGACAATCCCTTACTACTCTGTACTGAAATTTGCATTCTGAGGGAAGAATATTTAACTCTTACTAGCAATATATTTCTTGTTTTGCACTCAGTTTATCAAGCACCTCTTTTCCTGAAGGAGCTGGGTTGCTCAGTTTACTGCAGTGAAGTACTATTCCCTTTTGGTAGCACACATGTTGTCATACAGTTTATATGCAGGAGTATTTTAGAAGGGAAACTTGATTTAAGAGAATTGTTTCTGGGTATGTTCAGCATGCTTTGAATACAAAAATTGTATTCTTTGTAGTAACGTAGGCCAGAGCCTGCCTATTTGACCTTCCTGGACACATGCTCTCTTCTCTCTTCACAGAGAATGGAACTACAGAGCAGTAACTTGTCAGTGGGAGTTTTACGTGTAGGAAAACTGCAGAAAGATACGGGGGAAAACATTGTTCTGCATCTCAAATTATTAACCAAACGTGCTAGCTTTTCTTGCTGGTTGAAAGAAATGCTGAACTATTGAGAAAACAGGATTCTAGTTCATAACTCTGGTGCAACTTGTCCCAGAGTTGTCCGTTGAAATAATTTTCCTTGCTTTATGTTGTCCATCATGGGACAATGTAATAGAAGATAAGGCCTTTGATACAAACATCCCAATAAGACTCTTACGAGACAGTTTTACTCGCTTTTTAGTCATCTTCCATAAGTCAGCTGCTCTTATTAAAGTAAAAAAAAAAGAACCCTATCAAATATTATTCTTTTTCGAAAAGAACATTAAAACTTGGATTGTGAAAGGACTTTTAAGACTATGCATTATCTAGTTTCCACCTCTTATATGCTAGTTTTGGCCTATAAAAGGGGATCACACTCACCTTTGCAAGTTGCTTCCTTTTTAGATAGGCAACAATGAACTGAATTTCTATTTTTGTTTCAGAGAATATTAAACTAAAAAGATTTAGTTTGATTTGAACTACTGCAAATGCACATGGCGAATAGGGACTATTGGGGGAACCCTTTGTTTTTATCAGCTGCAGTTCTTTAAAGGGTCTTGTAGGAGTTTTGTAAATTTATTTTGTATTTAAAATCAGTATAAAGGCTGGTCAAATGTAATATAATTGTGTAAACAAGTTATGTTAATAGAAAGATGTACAGATTCATTTTGTACTGTATCTTTAATCTTGTGAAATAAACATACCACCTGTGTGGTTACCCTCAGTGTTCACAGTGGTTATGATAACAGAGGATGTCAATTGTTAGTCAAATGCACTGATACGTGCCACTGCTAAATACATCCCTTCCTATAAGGATGCTCACACTTCTTTCACTTCTATTCCTCTTCAAAAAAATAAACCTGTTAATTTAGGAGGGGCATAGTAAGGGGAATAGAAAATTATACTCTGTGTGTGTCTGTGTGTGTGTGTGTGTCTGTGTGTGTGTGTCTGTGTGTGTGTGGTTCGAGAACAGTGAGCAGTAACTTTGGGATTACTGTTGCATTTTCAGTAGTAATACAGGGCTAATACAGTGACTAGAAACAGATACTGAGGGAGGGACTACTCCAAGCTGGCAAGTTTGCTGCCTTTTCAGGCCTTTTCTGACCCATTCACCCTTTCAGGCTCCACCTGTTGAGACTCTGAATCCTCCCTCATAGACGTATTATGTTGGTTTGCTTCCCAATGCGCCTATTAATTTGGAAGAAAACAATTACGGAGAAGGAAAGTAAGGCGAGTGAGGGAGCAATGATAAAGGCTGTGGAAGGCATCAACAGGTGAACTGTCTCAGGCATCAGCCCAAGTTACATAGTTTTCTGAAGTATTTGGAGGCTTCCCACGTTGGCTGCTGCTGCCAACAGCACTTCTTGCAGGTAGGAAACGGAACTGCTGGTACTAAAACCAGCTTGAGTCTGATCGATGTAGCTCAAGCTTAGTGAAGTCGTCCCTCGCCGTCCAAAACAGCCCGTGGTTTGAGAGGCAATTGCTGATGTGCACAAGTGAGATGGGGTCAGAAGTGTAGATACCTTATTTTACTTGTAGCCTGTAGTCAACAAGGTCATTTTCTATGGTGGGAATAGAGTACTGGGTATATAAATTATTGTGGGGAGTGTTAGTTTTTTGGGGGTTTGGAGTTGGGTTTTTTGGTGCTTTTTTTTGTGTGTCTGTTATTTTTTTTTAAGAAAGAGCCACTGAATAATGTTCATCAAAAACTAGTCTATTTTTTTTTTGTTTTCTGGCATGGTTGGTTTTGTTCGTTTAGTCTCCTCAGTTTAAGACTAAAATAATTCCTTTCAAATTAAAATATTAATAGAAAGTATAGTTTGTAAACCTGCAACACCTGTTTCATTAGAATATGTTATTTGGTATAATGCCAAAATGTACTTCCTCATCTCAAAATGATCATGAGCTTAATGGCATTTCTGAAACCTGACTTTAATTCCTATTTTTATGAAGAATTACTGAGGAAAAAAGTCACTCTAGTCTACTTATTGCAAAAAAAAAAAAAAAAAATTCAGAAGACTGTAAATGACGTCTTCCAAAGCTAAGCTGAGGGAGGGCGGTATACTATCTATCCAGGTAATGAATGCTTTAACATCTAGTCTTAATTTTCATTTTCAGAAAGAAAAATAAGTGAAGATGGAGCACCATTGTAGTTGCATTTCAGGTAGCAAGAGGATTTAACATTCACAGCACAGTAACTGAATTCTGTAGTGAGTCTCAGACAGAACGTTTTTACCCGGAAAGGTATTGGTGCCACTGCTGCTTATTCTGGTAAGCTTTTCTGAGTGCAGCAACATTGCACGCAGACCTCCACTTATGGTATAGGTTGCTCACATTTTTATTTCTTTGCTACCCAGCTTCTTGGGCTTTCCACATAACACGGGTTGCAATTACAGATTTTTGAAAATAATGTGGAAGAATATTATTTTTTGTGTTGCAAAACATAATATTTCTCCGATTCTGTTGTCAGGCATTTTCTGTATTTCCTTCCTTCCTTTTTTTTATGCTTGTTTTTCTTCATACTCATCCTTCCTTCAGGCATAAACTGTACTGTAAAATTAGATGTTCCGGTTCCCATCTGTTATTTATGAATGTGGCTCCATTTCTGTACAAGAGTCATAGTAAAATTTTTCTCTTTTTATTGCTTCTAATTAATTGCTTTTGCCGCAAAAAAAATTTGTACCTGGCATGTGTGTTTGCAGCCACAAGGGGGCACCAGATATTAATTCCTGGCTCGGACTTGTTAAAAAATATTTAAGGCCTTGAAGATCAGGAAAGAAGTAACTTCCACACTTTCAGTCATTGTCATGTCATGGGAGGATGTGTATGTATATCTACACGTATGTGTATGCATATGTATATACACGCATATATATTGAGAGAGAAGAGTGGTTGCAGGAACTTCAGAATCTTACTTACCAAAACAAAATAACTCAGTGCTCTTATTTTTCTCGTATTTGTAGAGCGAAAGACCAAAATTAAAAATCACTGTAGCTTCTGGAAAGACGAGGTAAAGAATTGCCTTCCCTGGGCTGTTAAAGTTTTTTAAAAATATATATCCATCAGCCTGCTGTCATACTAGTCTGTCTTACAGTATCTCTTGCAATATTGTGTAGAGATAAAATGTGGATTAGCTGGGCACGGTTACCAGGAGATTGGGTATTTTTGCAAAGTTAAATCCAGATTTTCTTAGAGCACAGACTCTTTCCCACTAAAGCAAGTGAAAATGCTTAGCAACAGGTGATGAGGATTTCTTTTAAAAATCACTTTTTCACTGAGACCATCTGGCGAAATATTTGAGCTATCCAAATAACTTGAAATCTGTATTTTACAATATTTTACAGTATTTGTTTTTGTCCAATCTTACTTTAAAGTTTGGTAGGCTCTGTATAGGTTTGCTATGTACTGAAATTACAGTAATTAATGGCATTTTAGGTGCTTTTAAATAAGATATTTTTTTTTGAAAGATCTATTAAACAAAAATTTTAAAGGAAGAGCTTGCTTGCGTTACTAGTATTTAAAATGGATATGTGAAAAGAAAAAAAAAAAATACATTTCATCGACTTTAAAGTCATTATTACAGCTGATGTTAAAACTGCCAAAGAAATATGTGGTATGTTTAAGGCTTATAACTTTGGATTATAAAAAGGGTGCTTCTTGGAGAATCATCCAGCTTTGATTCGAAAGCTAAAGGCCTGAAAATCTACGTGTTTGGTGAGTTTTCCAGTAGCTGATGACCTTCGTTACTGATGCAGTGAGATGAAGAGGGCTTGAGTTAATTCTTTTCAGGTTGTATTTAGTTTCATCTCTGGTTCTCATCAAATTGATTACAGGACTGGACAGTCCATTAGGAAGAATAGCCACACCAAAATACGTGTACATCTTATTGTGGAATCCAGAGTGTAACCTTAAATGTTCATCTGTAATTGGATAACTAAAGAGTTTCATATCTTTTACAAATAATTTTGAGCCTGACTTGATTGTTGAAATCTGGGAAACATTGCACAGAAGGGAGGTGACTATAGTAAGAGAATTCAAACCCAGTGAGATAAATGTGGTGATCTCACTGCATGCAGCTGTGTTGGCTTTTTCTGCCCCTTCGCTCAACAAACAGCCTTACTGAGTTTCCTACAAGGAGTCTGATCTTTTACTCTGTGGAAGGCAAAGGGTGCAGGTAGGTAGGAACTTCTCAAAATGGAGCAAGAAAGAGGGGTTTCTTCATTAATGTATTATCTCTCAACTAACAAACGTTTTAGCAAATGCTGTATAGTAACTACGTTTGCCTACTCTGGTATCTGGCATATTCATTGAAAAGCTCCATAGAGATACAAAAAAAATCTAAATTTTTTTACACATGTAAAATTTCTTTCTGTTAGTGTTTTGTTCTGGGGCCTAATTATTACACTTGAGTTTACAAGCCCCCAAAAGTTTGCTCTTCACTACATTTGTTGTTCTTACTTCAGCTCCCAAAAGATAGATTGATAGGAAATACTTTTAAATGTTTCTGGTGATACTAGTTCAGCATCGTAAAACACAGCTCTCATATTTAGAGCAAACAGTTTGCAAATAATCCTTTGGCTGAAAACCTCCATGGTAAATACTGAAACGGAACAGAAAAGTAAACTAAAAATAAATCCCCTTTTTTAACATTTCAAATCTAGTGTCTCATTCCTCTTCTCTTTGGTACTGTGAAAGGTGCCAGAACAAAAGATAGACCGTGTCAACTTAAAATACTATTCCTTATCTAAACCCAACAAATAAAATACTCATTTCCATTGTCTCCTCAGGATTTCTAGATGTCAAATCATAAAGTCTTTCTTGCAGCTACAGAAAAGGAAGTTTTCAAATTACATAAATGAACATGTTTGATAAGTCTTTAACTCTCCCTGTGCTTCTTTATCATAAGCATTTGATGCTTCCAAATTCCGCCGCTAGCCGTAACGCTCCTAGCACTGCTCTTCTACAAACTCTTCACTTGCTCAAATCGCAGGCAGAACATGCTCTGCAGCTACTGATTCCTCTGGTTAGCTGTTACATGGGAAAAGAAAGGTGCCTGGACACCTGAGCAATTTCTTTCCTTGGGGAAAATGCCCAAGGAATGGGAAACAAAGGTGATGGCGTACCATGCTGGAAACAGCGCCTTTGTCCCCGAGCTATTGGTTTTAAACTAACTTTGCCATATCTGAGACATCCAATTACGCAAACCTCTCCTGCAGTATGATGATTCAGGCTTGCCCATGTCAGCTGAAGCAAAGACCGTCCGCGTGCATCCCCATGGGTACAAGGTAAGGAAGCTAAGCAAAGGGGCTTTTGGCACAACACGTTTATTGTCTCTTACTGCTCTTTGTGTTGTCAGTATCAACCCATGGACCGAGGAGCACGCATGAACAAACACTCCTGTGAGGCTGCGCTTCGTGATACGGTATAAAGAAGTATGTGAAGTATGGACTTACTTAATCGTGGAAGCAGGTCCAGATGGGGAGAAAAATTCTGGAAGTGCTTCTGTACACTTCTGAATTGGGCCTCTGTTGGGATACCACTAAGGCTTAAATCACACTTCCTCACTTCATTTAATACAATGAAATATATTTAAGTCTTTTAACTGATTAATTCAGTTAAATCTGCAGTAAAGCTTGCATGAGAATCATTGTAGTTTTATATTGGAATAAAATAGCATAATTAAGAGTTTCCCAAGATGTAATGAATTATTAATATCGTCTTTATAATGAACTATTAACATTAAAAACCCTAATTATCTGTCAATGTGAAAGAACAAAAAGTCAGGTGCTGTATACGTTCAAAATAAATGAGAATCGGGATTGTTCTAGCCTTTAGTTATTTGGTACATGTGTTTATAGTTATGATCTCACATGCTCTAACCCTATAGAGTCTCATCATAAATACATTTTCAACATAGGTCAGAATACCAGCAATCGACTGCTGTATTTTTATGGTTAATATGCAACATTATGTCATATTCTAGAAAATGGAAGGACATAATCTTTGTTCTTCAAACTTAAACTATTTGAAGTAGGCAAAACAGACTGTCTGGACTGTGTTTGATTCTTTTTATTTCTTTTTTTTTTTTTTTTCCTTTTTCCCCCTCCTTTGGTGGGGGGGGAAGTTCAAGTATGTTCTAACTTCTCTTCTCACTTCTTTCTATTGCATGAATAGCAGTTTTCAACCAGAAATCTAATGTATAATTATTCAAATGGAGTAATTTCATTTCTGATTCTCTGATGTAATAGAATTTTTCAGTGGAAGGGACCTACAACAACCATCTAGTCCCACTGCTTGACCACTTCTGGGCTGACCAAAAGAATTCTCTGTGCTTTTAATTCTGAGGAGACTGAGGAAAACATAAGAACCTGTAACAGGTATGTTGCCTGCTGGTCCTTCCATTGTAGATCTTACTAGTAAAAGTATTTCAGAAACAAAAAAGTACAATTTCTTACAAGTCCAAATAGAATAATGGTATTAAGCAGAGCTGTCTGATGCTGTGGTAATGGTGTAATAACTTTGATGGAATAAATAGTTTAAGGGAACCAAATGTTCTAAATAATCTTCCCCCCCCATTTTAAAAGGATGTTGAATACAGGAACTTCAGTTTACTTAATATCAGAAAAAGTAATCAGTGCTAGAGCCAGCTTAAGCCTGTTAATCAATCTACATAACAGAGGGAAAAGTGCTAAAAAAGCAATACGTTATATGGAAGCCTTTTGCCTTTAATGATTTTTTTTAAATGAAGAAATATCCCTTTCCTCAACCTTTAAACCACCTAAAGTCTATCAGTAAACACGCTTGGGGGTGAAAAGGCCAGCAAAGATGGAAAACATAACTTAAATTTCTGGTGCTGAGTCTTAATTGCAATCTGATTGATGAAATTTCATGCTGTGTGCTTCAGCAATGCAAGAAATGGCAACCACTGCCACTGTTGGACCGTTTGTGACAGCATTTGTACCTGCCTTTGTGGCTACAGGCCCATCTCACCACCATGAAAAGTTAACCTGTAATGGCTGATCCTGATGCTGTTATTCAGAAAACAGAGGAAAAAAAAAAAAAAGAAGAAAGGAGAAATGGGAGTTCAGGACTCAACCAAAACCAGGAAAGAGCTGACGGCCTTGGAGTCTTTTTCTAGTCAGGATCTCTCCCAGACCAGTACATCAGAGGTCAATGATGTTATTCTGGATCCTGGGTTTATTAAAGATCGGGAAGATAGAGGGAAACAATTGGAAACCTCCTCTGTAGTTCTTTTGGCCTCCGAAAATAATTATGAGAAGAAACAAAGACACCAGTTGTACCTGAGCAGATCTACCCTGTGTCCTTGTTGCAGTTAACCTTTACACCTGTAAATGAGTGTGGCTACCAGCCCAAATCCGTCTTAGCCCATGGGCAGTATATGCTACTAAACATATGTTTTAATGACTAGTTCTGTTTGGGAGATCAACATTTTATACTGCTGGACAAGACTATGCATGATCCACAAATACTGTTTGGAAATGTTTTAAGTTGTGTGTTGTTTTCTCCCAACCACCTCTAGTTGACGCTCGTGCCAGAGGATGTCCCCCACTTGAATCACAGGGGCTTTGGTTTTTTGTTTGAGTGGTGGTGTACTTCTTAATGCATGTCCCCAGATTAGTATATAGCAATCGTAAACCTTCAAGCCTCTTTGAAAGCTCTTTCAAGACAAAATTGGGTGAACCAGATATGCTAAAACACCAAGCGTAACATCAGTTATCATAGTTGCATGGTTATCTTGGACTTTTTTTTCCCCAGTGTTTTATATGAGCACTTCAAAACCTGTTAGTTCACCTGTAGAAGAGTTAAACTTGTGTAACTCCCCCCCCCCATCAGTCCCCACTACTCATTAAGGCTGTTATGATGACGTTTAATGTTAAGGTTATTAACATTTCTCAGCTTGCGAGGTTCAATTTTCCAGGAAGCTCCGGGGTGACTTGATGCTTCCTCAGCTCTCCAGGGTCATTCTCAGTCTGCTAATGGGTGCGTAAACGTGCGCTTCTGTGCTCGCCTTTGTGTGTGACGCACACGTTCATTTCCCATAACCTGCCTTTCAGCAGGAGCCTCGAAATTATAGTAGGGTTAGAAATTAAAGCCTCCAGAAAGGCATTTGCATATGCAAATGGCAATCTGAAATCTTTAATAAAGGCTGAAATAAGATTAATATTTTAGATTTATATTATTAGGTCTGTAATACTTCTACAACTTAACAGCTTAAAAACAATTTGGTTCATAGACGTTGCAGTTAAATTTATTAGTCCTGCCTAATACATAATTTGCTAATCTGGGGTCTGATTGAAAGAATTGAGATGCCTATTATTAATTTGTATTACAAATGGGTACACAAAATCATCAGTTACAAATAAAGTCATCTTTAAGAATGCCAGTTGAACAACCCCGAGCAGA
>VYXH01010054.1:166790-208555 GCA_013397275.1 Burhinus bistriatus | reverse complement strand
TTTTTTTTTTTTTTTTTTTTCCAAAGTGTTGATTTGGTGTAGCCAGCTAAATTATTCTAATATTCTATGTTCTCAAAACATGGAATTTTGAAAGATCAAATCACATTCCTGTTTCTGTCTGAAAACTGGAGATCTTTTTCATGCACCTGTAAGTAGCAGTTTGTTTAGTTTTGGATTCTGTGAACTATGTGCAAGTACATATACCTACAGCGCTTGGGTACCACTGGCTCAAGCCAAGCATACAAGGAGCTGCCACTGCATAAGCTTCCCCAGCAAACAGTTTGGTCTACGGGGAACCTTCTCCCCGGGGCATCTGCACAGCTCCATCACTGTACCTGATGTGCGGTGCTCCCTGCTATTCCAGTTTTGACAGTTTCCTTTGACAATAATGCCCCAACCATTGAGTGATTAGCCATTGTCCGTGTCTTTTTTTATTCTTAGTCATTTTGTTTTACGATCTGCTGGGTGATAGCCTCGCAAATGCATTGGTGCAGTGTCTGTTTGAGCCATTCTAAGCACTGTGAAACTAGGGACTGTGCCACACTCTGTGGGAGCTGATTCATGTGAATTGCAGTGTATAATACTGCATATTTGTCAACACCCTGAATGCTTCATAACTGGGCATTTGTGTCAGATTAAAAGACGAGCATCTCATGGAAGCCATACAGTAATGTTGGTACTAACTATTTGATGCTATCGAGCATGAGGTGCAACTGGTCCTTCTTCCTGCTGTTGATACTCAGACTTGCAATGGCTCCTCTGGTACCTTCCTCAGCGAAATCCTGAGCGTAATAAAATACGAGTGATTTACTGCCTCCGTATGCCACAGGGGCCCGCCTCTCACTGTGTACCACTGCAGCACTTATATGATCTGATGCAGGGAGATGGCACCGTATCTTGGATTCCTCTTCTGGCATGTACAAGGTTGCCTGCTGTCTCACAGGCACAGCTATCAAAGAGGTAGTACCATGAAGGACGAGCAAGCTGCTGCTCACCGAACCAGATCATGCCAAAGCGTTGGTAGTTAGAAAGCAGAGTATTCTGAACTTCATTTTCAGCAAAGGGCTGAAAGGGCACCAGAGTAAAGCCACCTTTTGTGTTCTGGTCCCTGTGAACTTCCAGACATGAGTAAGAAACACTCAGGAATGAATATCACCTCTACTGTCATCTTACTAATCCTGCTCTCTAGGTGTGGACCTGCTGACAGAAATACTACAAAATAGATTCTTTTTTTTCTCCCCCGAAACATGTTTTATTTTTACTAACACCGCTTATTAGTGTGTGATAGTAAAAACAAAACAAACAAACAAACAAGCCAGTAAACCCAACACCAAACAAAAAAATGAAGGATTTTCTCATACCCTCTGTTCTACATCATGGTAATATACCATGCATTCTTATTTCATGTTTTGACAATTAGACAAATACAATTAGACACAAATGTATTAGACAGTAGAGGTGCAAACATACTATTTTGTACTGTGTGTGAATTTGGCTTGTCAAGACCTTTGTTTCTACTTCATGTATAGGTTTTTTTGTAACAGTATATAAAATACTGGGTCCCTTTAAATTCAGTCTTTGCTCAAGCATGTTTTTTTTCTAGATTTGCTTTTCATTCTCTTGAAACAGGAGTAGTCCTGCTAAATGAACAGTACCATCAAGTCTCATGGGCCTATATTTAGAGTGTCTAAAATAGAGAGTGACAACAAACGTGATATTTGAGGGTTGCCCTGAAGGGCTGCAGTGTCCTGGCATCACACTAAGTTGCATAATCTCAACTGGCTCTCCAGACACTGGAAACGAGGAAGGACCAGTTGGATCATCCAAGGAATTTTCTGCCAGGGCAGGCTTGTTCCCTGTGATACCTCTTCCAGAGCATTGTTTTTTATCTGGCTTTAAATAATCAAGCAGGACTTCCTTAAACTGGGAGACAGCCTCACATTTTAAGGTGGCCTTTAGATATAACCATCAAACAGGATCTCCCTTACAATGAAAATCCCTTTTTAAAATTTTTTTCCTTGGAAAGGTGCTGCTGATGCAGCTTAGAAGTTATAAAAGATGCTACTTAGAAGTACAATTATATAGAAGTTATTTTTTTATATATATATATATAGTTGTCAGTTATATGGAAATACAGAGAAGGCTTGAACAGAATACGGCTTTCTTGCTCAGTGTTCCTAGTCTCCCTTTCCAGCCAATATTCAGCACAGGGCAATTTATAAGCTGGGGGAGCTGTATACATGAAGAAAATGGGATTGTCAATATTAAGAATGCAGTAATTGAATAGCCAAATATGACTTTATTCCCATCATCATCTAGGTCATTCATAAGGTAGTCTTAGCTCAGGCATTTAGGCAGAGGCTGGTGCAATGACTTTTTAAGTAAAAAATAATAAAATCCAAATCCAGTTCCTTTATTGCATTGGGTTTCTCAAGTTTTGAGTTTTTTTCCTGTCATTTATCAGTGGGTTTTGTTTTTGCTGTGGCACCCTGAAGTACTTCTTTTGATGCTTGAGAACAGATTGCCAATTTGGAGTTTGTTTATTATTCAGGTCATGATGTGCTGATGATGGTCAGTGCTTGTTACAGGCCAAGTTGAGAGGAAGAGCCCTGAGCTCTCTCTCACTTGGAAATTTGCCCAAGGCAGCAATCATTCCTTAGTTCATGCTACTAGAATTGTTTCGTCTGTTACAGGTTTGCCAAACACGTGATCAAGATAAAATTACATATTTTTCCTTGAGACTTTCCTGGTGTTAGTGAAACTTGATTGTTACAACAAAAGCCATGGTCAGAGTCTTTCCTTTTTTACTGTCCCTTTGGCTTAGTTTCTTTTTCTGCTACGTGGAACTTAACAGCTTGTCTAGTTGTTTTCCCTTCCATGATCTCCTACAATAACCAAACACAAAGTACAGTAATCAATTAATGTTTAGGTCCCTGGGATTGTAAGGGAAGCAAGAAAAACAGTATCATTGTATGGATTATGGGATTTTTTCACTGCTACAAAACAAAACCTGAATTTAATCCTCTCAATTTTTATTCTAATTTTTTTTCTTCTTCTCTTCTTCCATGTAACTGTAATCTAGTAACTCTGAGTAATGGTGATAAAGTCTACTGCAGCGTGCATCATATGTATGTAACTTGAAGAAATTGGAGAAATGACCCTTAGTGCTTAAAATGATTAACTGTGCTAAGCTGTTTCTTTTGAGCATGGTTGAAATGCACTGGGAAACAATGTTCGAGTTTGCTGTCCAAACACATGAGTAATTAAATACTTTGAATGGTATGTTTACAAAAACACCATTCCATTACAGATACTTCTAAGATGTCTCAGTAGTGCTATGAACCATTGCTACTGTTGGTGTTTGTACTCACCTAGCGTGTAAAAAGTCCCCACCTAAAGTGGGGATTCATTGTACAAGGTGCTGGGTGTGAGACTTCTGGCATAAGATAATTATGTCACTTGCTCTCAAATATGTGGTTTTGGCTTAGCAAAATAAAGGGAAAAGGATGAGGATAGTTGTTTTCATCTGTTGCTAGAGCGGAGTTGTACAAAAGGGCAGATAGGTAAGCATGTCACAAGAAGAAATGGCTATGAACTGTGAATTTACATAGATTTGAAATGAGACAAGGTTTGTAGTTATCAAAGCAGTGTTGTCATTTTAGAATGAACATCAGTTTTAAACAAGGATTATGTAATGTGGTTGATCAAAACATTAGGAGGACTAAACAGGCAAGGAGTTTTGTTCCAGCTATATGAACTCTGCCCTTTGGAGAACTGGAAATAAGTGTCACCTACTTGTTACTCAGATTTACATGTCCCACTGTGAAACTGTAATGTAAAAAAGGGACACCTGAAGCAGAAATTTCAGTATCTTAGAGTTTTGTTGCCTCACGGTCAAATCACTGCACTGGAATTGATGGTAAGGATCATTGGGGTCAGCAAGTGTAACATCTGCTTTACCTTGTATTTACGGTGTAATAGTAACAAACTTTAGATTCGCAATTTTTTTACCAAAAATAGGATAAATTAGTTCACTTTTTTTTTTTAAACCAATTCAGCACCAAAAAGCTTAACGCACATAATAACACGAATCCAGAAGTAGCAAATCTAAACTGATACAAATACCATTCATGTAGAGAGATGTAATGCTGGCCTGGCCTGAGAATATCTTATGCCAAGAAATGTGCTTCCATCTCCTTTTGCTTGGTCTGTACAGCATAAACTTTTGGTTCAACTACAGCTCACTTGGAGTATAGAGGATCCATCTGTTGCCTTAGTCCTTGTACGCTCCGAAATCCATTTCTCTAGGAATAGCTGTGGATGTTTGAGAAGTCTGAAGGACAGGGAGGAAGAACTCCAAAATTCGCTTGCAGACTATTCGCTGCAGTGTTTATATAGTGGGTGCTGATTGCTTTGCTATGGAGAGGATTCAGGTTTATCCACAGTGTCAAATGGTTCCTCTGGAGACACGTACTTCTGTAGTAGTTCTGCATATTGCAGCATTTTATGGTGTTAACTGAATGCACAATGGCATTGGTATCATGCTGGCTAGGGCTCCTTGGCTCACAGTGGGGTTGGCTTAGGGTTTTTTCCTAAGGAGGATTTTGGAAAGTGAAGAGAGGTGAAAAATAATTTGGGGATGAAGTTGTATCTTTTCCATAGTCTGCACAGGAGTTAGCTGTATGTGATTCATAATTCTGTACAGGCATTTAGGTCAGGGGGTGGGATTGATGCCTTCTTGTGAAAGCTGAGAGAATGCAAAATTCTGTCTTTTTAGTACTTTTTTTCATCCTGATATATGCATCCTCAGAGTGCCTCTGTTCCGAGAATCTTCGACATTATGATCTATTCAGGCTGACTCTTCCTCTCTTTCAGGCTGCTTGTCTAAAAGTTGTGATAACCCTGATAAGTCAACACAATCTCCTTTATTTCCCAAACTGGGAAGTCCATAGAAAATTCCAGCCATAAGGAAGTTGTATAGCTGGAGTATGTGCTTCATGCTGCACTGCATGTTACTCAATGCTTTTCTGGGCTTATAGCGCTCACTATCCGTTTTAAGGTGTTTAAGTTTTACTGTCTGGTACTGAGTGGATTTAGAAAAGTATGCTTATCGCGGGGCAGTAGCGTAAAAGAGCAAATCCATCCTAAAATAATGGTGTAATTCTCCCACATATCTGCACAGCTGAAACAGTTCATTTTCTTGCTTTCTTTCATGGATTTTTTCCCTTGACATTTAAAAACAAACAAAAAAAAAACAACCAAAAAACCCCCACAGCTCTACTGGAGTCTCTGTGCATTAAGGGCAAGATAAACTGTTTTCTTTTTTCATTTCCTGCCATTTCATGCTTCCGTCAGGACTTTTCCAGGAGAAAGGAGAGGTCAGTATTCAGTTGCTTAGGAAAAGAAGACTTGGTTACAGATATTTAAACAAGCCTAAAACAAACAGCTTAACTGGTCACACGAGGAAAGCAAAATACCAAGGTCCTCATCTCCTTCCTTCATATGGCGTCGGAGTGACCCTAAACATCTGATTGTTCTTTTTCTCTTAGCTTGCGTCTATGTTTACCTTTGTAATTTCTATTAATAGCACCCAAAATGGATGCTGTGCGAGGCAGGCAAAGGTATCTGCCCACGCTGCGTGAAGGCAGATGTCCTGCCGCAGGAATGGAGGAAAAGGGGTTGGGGCTCAAGTGCAGCTGTTGTTCCAGCATTAGGGAATTGGTTGTGTGACAAGGGAAGGATGCGCGGGGTGACTGGCTGTGGGTGGCCGCAGGCTCTGGAAAGTCTATGGCGAGGGGATCAGCCTTCTGGCAAATTACACTTAACCATCAGGATTGTCTCCAGGAATCCTTTTTTTGTGTTTGCGGGAAACTACATTTTGTGTTCAGTCTTGAAAAGGTTCATCTTCAGACAATAAACATGGGCCCATGAATTCTTTCTGTTGGGTATCAGGCTGGTTTGTGACTTCCAAACTTTCCAAGTTTTCAGCTCTTTCATGCAGCTCTTATTTGCTGACCTGCCTTCAGCAGACTGATAACTTCATGACCCTGAAGAAAATAATCATATTGGAAGCCATTTAATGATCTGCTTCCTGCAGAAAATGCTTAAAGAGTGAACACATTTAAATACCAGTCTGCTCTTTGGACCTAAATGTTGTTAATGTAGGGTAAAGAGAAGTCTTAGTAAAATACCTGTTCTTGTACACCAGCATGAACTTTCACCCCAAAAAAACCCTTTAGTTAGGTGAGAGACAGCAGGCCGAGAGGTGCTTCTTAAAGCTCTTTAAAATAGCCAAGTCTGAGTTTTAGTATTTTCAAGTACGTGAATACCATGGCAACAAGAGCTTCAATGCTTGAGATAATTGGGGACAGAATTCACACGCTCCCCTAGGAGGAGGCAATAGTCCTCTGAGAGTTTTAAAGTGGTCTGCAATCTGGGGTAGTCATGGGTGCTCATCAAAGAGAATTTCTCTACCCAGACCTGACCTTCCCAGTTACTAGCCAACAACCAGAGCCCTCTGCAGTGCCCCATTCACTCTAGCAGATTCCCAGATCTGTGTGAGGTACATTCCGTTAATTAAAGTTGCTGTGTCTGTGAAAACATATGCTGGGTTACAGCAAAGTCATGGTTAACCCCAGACAAGACTTAAAATGTTGTTTTTTAAAATTAAAATGTGAAGTTCCAGTCAAGCAGCGGAGTTGAAAGTGCAGCTAGCTGAGACGGCATCTCCTCATACCCAGACTATGATGAGAATCATGGGCAACCCATCCCAATCCCAGAACCAGCTACATAAATGTTATTGATAATGAGACACGCAGTTTATGGCTTGCCCTTTAGAGGGATCAGATGTTGTAAGCAGCAAGATGAGCAAGGACATGCTGACATTTTGGGATTTGGATTAAGTTACATCATAATCAAAATTTGCTAAACCTGGGAGAATCCCCTCATCACCTCTCTTGCTGGGGTTATGAGACGCATAGCTCCCTGAGTGAGGAATAAAACATTGGTTTTGGTGGTTGACTGTTTTAACATGAGGATGTTTGAAGACCCTCAGGTGCTTTAATCAAGGAATTGCTGAAGTGTAGCCCTCCTCTAGACACCGGTGACATTCCTGTCTCAAAGGTGGCAGCACTTTGACAGTACTGTGCCTGTGGTACATAAATTGGTTTAATGTTCTGTATTATTAAAATGGTGGCACTCATTTCTCCCATTTAATTTTCTAAAAGACATAATTTACTCCTTTCTTATTTTAACAGCACTTGAAAAGAAAAGAAAGTGCAAAGGTGTTCCCCTCTATTGGCTCATCTTCACCATACCTCTCTCCCATTCTGCTTCTGCCTTGTAATCCCCAAGTGAAGATGAGTAGCCTGCTGTGAATATGACGTCTCTGACTAGTGTCATTGCCTCCCACCAGTCTGAGTGGGTGTCCTTCACTGATGAGCTGCTCCTCCCTGTTACACCACGAGGTAAGCTATCTCTGATTTTCTTTGACCCTTGTGAGACTTTCTTTGTTTGAATTAGACCAACTACTGTCATATATCTAGCATCACAGAGCTTGCCTTCTAAGTGGAAGCAGTATACGCAGAGGTTGAATTATCTTCTTCTACCCCTATGTAATAGGAGAATTTGGGCCAAAAATGTAAAATACTCTCCTAATGTGAGATTTCCTTAGCGTAGATCTATTACAGGGTTTGGATCTGTCCTTTGAGATTCAAGGCAGTATCCAACTGACCATGGAGGAAGTCTCACCTATTATACTTGAGTGCAAAACTATGCCCAGTGTTAGCCTAAAAACTACATTAGGTGAAGGAAAATTTTCTACCTACGTTTAATGGGAAATTTTAGATATTTCAATAAAAAACAGTGAAATAATGGTGGATCCTACCAATTTTTCTGTTTTGTCTCTATTTTAGGTAGAACTGAGGAATCTCTGGAGAAATGTTTTTCTTCCTCAGACGCCTCCTCAGAAGAGAACCAAAATGGAGGATTTCAAGACCTCCCACACACAGAGCTGGAAGATGCAGCTAACCAGCCCAAGGTGGATTCTGCTGTGCTTGGGAACCATGTGTGTCCCAGCACTGATCTGTCATCATCCATCAGTGCCTGGGTTCAGTTTGAAGATGCACCGTGGAGCAGTGCTCCATCAACCCATCCACAAGCAGGTGAGGCAAATGCATGAAAAGGTCCATTCTAGTAACATAACAGAATACAGTGAGAGCCTATAGGATTTTTTCCTTGGTCTTTGATTCCTCAAAGGTTGAGCTTTGACTAGTTTTACTGTATTTCAACACAATTAATGTTATCAGAGTTTCAAAAAGGGCTCATAATTTCCTTCTGGGTTGAACTAGCAGTATTTTCTTTTTGTGAAGGAAATTCATTCCACCTTTGTCTTGACCCTGGAGACAGCCAAAATGCATTTATGGAGAAAGAGCATAGTGGTGTTTTTAGTAGTGACATGGTATGAACAGCCCTCTAAAAAGTCTTAGCCATGTTTGCCTCTGTAATCTAGAACTGAAAGAATCATGATCACAGTCCTCTGTGGTTGTAGCCTTTATCTGCTCATAGACCCAATAAGGTTTTTGCCAGAAGCTTAGTGAGACCAACAACTAGTGTGCCAGTGCCCATCAGTACTTTCTTTTGTCTTTTGATGCTATGATTTAGCAGCTGGAGAATTACAAAGACAAGCAAAGTTGACCCTAATTCCAGGGCTGCATGCACTTTTCTTCAAATGTAAAAGTTCTTTCTGACATACTTTAAACGTGCATGCAAAGCCACTGGCTTGCCTCCTCAGCTTATACTAACTGATATGGCTATGTGAGCTTCTACCTTTTCTGTGCAAACAGACTTCTGTCCCTCCCCACAGAAGGCTGTGGAGTAATTGCGCAAGAAAACATTAGTATACTTTTTCATGTTTAAATTGAGATTCTCTTAATAATTCCACTTCATTACTGCTAGTTATTAAAGCAGTTGGAAGAGTTACAGCTTTACTCTGCTCAATGAGCCCATCAAATACACCCTGTGACATGAATAATATTTCTGTCAAAAACTTGGATTTGCGACTTTGAGTTGGGTTTTAGGTAAAACCCAACAGTTTTCTGTCTGGTCTTCTTATGGGTGCTACAGACTAGTCTGAGACAGTGGTTAGACTTCTGTGCAGGAGAAGTGACTGACTCTTCTGGCAAAGAGAAGTTTCTCTTAAGCTCTGCTTAAGACCTTCTTATCTTTATATTTATGTGTTGGTTATTCTTCTTAGTTGTAAATACTTACTCATCGTGGTGATGAGGAGAGAGAAGGAAGAGCACCTGTAACTGTACATCTATAAAACTGAGGTGCTCTACCTCTCTATTATTTAATTTCATGGTTAGGTGATCCTTACTCTTACTCATACAGCCACGTACTTTTTCAAACGGAGCTGTTGGTTGCTCTGACACCATATTTCTTTCCTAATGTTGTGGTGTCCTTGTCTGGAAAACTCTAAGTGCACCTTCTTATTAAACGAAAAAAAAATTCCTTGCTCAGCCTAAATAAAGCTAGCCATAACAAAAAGACTTCCATAAAGCTAATTTTATGATGTATTACTTGATTTCCCATCTTTAAAGGGATGTGGCCCAGTCTTAAGGTATGTGCTCAGCAAAAGCACTGCCTCTTGGTTTGTGTTTTCAGTCACAGGGGACACTAGATTGTAGGCAGAAGTCTAGGATATCCAGAAGAGATGATCAGAGAAGACTTTCCGAAAGCATTGCCGTTTTAAAGAAGGCACCCATTTGTGGCTCTGCAAAGGCTTGTCCTAAGTGATCCATGCCACTGGGGGGGTATTTACACACTAACATTTAGCATCTGACTGAGATTCATGGAGGAGGGTGGTTCCCCTGGCAGTCAGATCAGGATGTACTCCATGTAATCCTTGTGTGGGAGGCTGTTATTCTTTAACTATATAGAAACCCTAAGGAGGTGATGTGGGTGTTTAAAAATCCTTATTTATGAGCTAGTCCCACTCCTGTTCTGGACCCCATATTATAGATGGCCAGACCAGTGCAGCTGACAGCCTCTAAAGGGAAGGTCGTGGGGCAGAAGAGATGACAGCTCTTTGTCTCTGGCCTTCTACTCTGAGGGGCATTTGACAGCAAGAGACAGGAGGAACTTCAGCCTTGTTGTTCTCAATTAGTCTGCAGGTCACGTCTTTTTTCTATGGGTGGCAGAAAAGCTGGAGACTTTGTGTTACAACCACGATACACTGACACGCTCAGTGGAAAGCCCGTGGTGACAGCAATTATTCATTTCCAGTAGCAAAGAGCCCGCGTGGGAACAATAACGAATAGCCAGATGGGGGGGAAAGAGTATAATGGCCAAGTATGGACAGGCGGATCGGTGTGAGAAGGATGGAGGCGTTTGAAATCTGTTTCCTGTGCAGGCAACTGTGAAGAGCAATGTCCTGAAGGCTCAGCACCCCCGGCCGCATTCCTGTCGGGGCTCCAGTGCTGTTAGGAAATCGTCTGTCTGTCCATGCTGAAGCAGCTGCACAGCTGACTAGATAATTACCCAGGCGGATGGCCAGGCTGCCTGGAAACACATTTTGAAAAGGGCTCACAAAGTGGCGTTTCCAGAGTGCCATGAGAGCAGAGAGGATGGGCCCTAGGAGAGAGATGCTGTCATACTCCGACCATAGGGCTACAGTATTTTTGCACGGGTTCCCCCAAATGCAAATCTTTCTCCCAAAGTGCTAACGGTCAAAAGAAAAATAGTACTTTAAAGACAACTGCCACGTCACGGTTGTCCTATAGAAAATATGTTTAAAGGAAAACCAAGGTTAATGCTGGACCCTTGTTGTCCTGGAAAAAGTGAAGACATTATTGGGGGAGCAGCAATTAAGGGGACTGATAGCAAGAAACGGGGCTGAAAACACAGGCAAAGAATTCAGAAGGTGAGAAGAAAGGTCAAAATCTGAGGTGCAGAAACAAAAAGCACCTACTGTGAGCCTCATAGTGGAAATTGTCTCTATTTAGGACATATTCTTGTAAACCCTTCAATCTACCTGGTTCAGACACCGTAAATGCTAGGCAAAATCTTTCTTTCAAAATATTTCTGCTTTTCATGTTTATGCATAGATAACTGAGAGCTGCCAAATGATGTGGACTTCTCCCTGGGAAACGGTAACTCTTGAATGAGGCCACAGATACATTTAGTCATAGAAATGATGCATTGTGGTGCCCTCTTCCTCATTTTCCTTTTTCTGGGAAAAGAAGAAATTTGATTTTTTTCTCATAGTTACTATCAGGCTAGTCAAACTGATAAATTGAGAAAGTGAAAAATGAGATTTTTAAGCTCGCCCAGATGTTCCTATCAGAAACGTTGCATAATCTGTAAATGATCACAGCCTGCCAGTGACATAACATTTGCATTTGTTACACAATGGGCCTCCAGCTTGCAATCTCATATTCTGTCCGTGTTAGCTGCACTCTTGAATTCAATGAGGTACTCAGCAAAGCACCAAAACTAGAGCAAGGCAAGATCTGTTACATCATCTGTTCTACACACACACACCCCAACCCCTCCCCCCAAACCCCCCCTCGCTTCTTCCCAAAAGGTTTGTCTGGTTTTAAATGGCTCAAGTAACTTGGACTCCTACCATGTCTCTTGAGAGGCTATCCCACAGTAAGGCAAAACTTAATTTAACTGTTTTGTGTTGTTCTGTCTGAAAATAGGAAGTATATGCAACATGAGATCAGCAGCTGAAAACTAGACCAACTGTCATGCTGTCCTAAAATCAGAAAGATCTGAGGTCCTATGTGATAGGAAAGGAGATGATGCTAACAACGTTGATTGTAATACTGTGTAGGGATCAAGAAACAGGTCCTCAAAACATCAGAGTGGAATGAATGCTTAAAGGTAAATCTGCATATTAAAAACCAATCCACTGTATCAGGAACAAACATGTCAAGAAAAGTAAAATGCGTGTGGAAGGAAACATTTTTCAGTTTGGGAAACAATGAGTTGATTTTCAGTATCCTACGCATGCTACAGGATTTGCATGTTAGGGACAATTCTGGCACTGGTCTTTCAACATAAACAGATTTCTGAGAAATTCCTGCAGCTGAAAGGCTGTGACTCTGCATCTGTTGACATTAGAGACCAAATTCCAAATTTCTGGGAAAAAAAACATACCTCATTTAGGAATTTGGTTTCAGCACTTCCAGGAATCTGGAAAGCAGCAGGAGCATTTGAAGAGGGACCTAAACATGTGTAGATGTTTACTTTTGCTTGTCTTGCTTTTTGAGATTGATAGATACTTGTTTGACTTTTACTTGTTCCAAGGGTTAGTGTTGGGGAACCTAGAACAGTCATAGGTGGAAGCTGACTGTAGTAAGACTTTAAAGAACATGTGTTACAGAAAAAGCTCTGTGTGGTTACGGTTTTCCAAAGTACAAGTCTCTTTCTTTAGAAAAAAAGAAAAAGCCAAGTGATCATATTCTTCCAAAGTGGCACAACTTATCTGGAATAAAATTAATTTCCCCTTATATAGAAGTATTCTGCAACACTATTCCAGTCACTCTCCCTCTTAGACAAACATTGGTTTTGGAAAGCACAAAACAAGTTGACAATATATGAGTTATTGAATCTCATGTGTTTCTAAATTAGCTTATGTTTTTCATATTGCTGTGACTGACTTTAAAAAAAAAAAGAAAAACTGCAAATCTAAGGTGTTTTTTAATAAAATAATTCCACAATTTCTAGAATTCCAGATACACAACACAGTTAAAAAACCCTTGGCACTTGTTTCTGGTTCATGTATGGAGCTCAGGTTTTCAGCTTGTCCTCTCTGTCCAAATAAAGCACTCTGTCTGTCAAAGCAATTTCAGGTGAAGTTTTAAAAGTGGCTTTTCAGATGCCTCCTGCCATGTTTTACAGAAGGGCTGAGAGAGGGACTGACATATTATAATCATACACTTGTCATCCTTTATCTACAGGCATTGAGCACAGAATTACTGGAAAGAGAAGTGAGGTTTTGTGGTCATGTCACTCTAACACAACAGTTGTCAACATGTGCAGTAAGGAGATAGATCTCCTGACTTTCAGCTCCTCATCCTTACGGATGACTCTGCTCAGAAGCAGCTCAGTACATAGGCTGACAGCTGTACAAATATAAATATATTAGTGCCTCCTCACCTGAGGGTGACAGTGCTGCTGTACAAAATAAATTTGCACTTCTGAACTGGCAAGGCAGGGAGCGCTGTTTGGATAGTCCCTCTGTGCACACAGTGAGGTTTCCCTAACAAAATGCTGTCCCATCACACCACTTTGATGGAGCAGAGAGAGATAAATCCTCTTTAACATTTATTTGCCATTTTCTTCCAAAGTATCTGTCAGCCTAATAAGGGTTGGTTTTATATTGCATGTGGAGAAGAGAGCCTCTCTATCACCACCACTTGTTCTGTAACTGCAAGATGCGGGGTGCACCGAGATCTTTGTTGGTTTAAAAGATAAACATGGGTGTACTAACTTAGAAAACAGTTATTATGCTGACATTAAATTAGAATTAGTCTCTACCAATACACCTTTCCTTAGTTCAGGAAGACTCCCCCGTTTCCTCACTAGAGTCACCCGTTGTTCCTAACATTCGAGTGATACTGTGGGCAAAGAGTGTACAGTACATGTCCATAGCAGTGGATGTATAAGATTAACATGGTCTTACCCTGAACTCTGGATGATGGTTAGGCAGGACTTACTGTTTGACATGCAAGTCTGGCAAGTGAGTAGAACAGGATTTTTGGCCTAAACTGAGCAGAAATGTTATGCAGTTTATTCAGATTGGGGCACTCCATCCTGCTCGCTCAGAAACAAAAGCCATTTCTAGTGCACATCAATAGGTCAATTTCAGTTTATTTTTATACTCCTCCTCCCATGCGGAGCATTCCTAAGATGACGACTACATTTGAATGGGTGCCACAGATAGGGAATGCTTAATTAAATATAATAAAACCACTTTATAAAGATCTGTGGTACTCTAAAAACTCCTCTGTGTTGCACAACACAGATATTCAGATCTTGTCAGCAGTGGCAGAAACATGAAATCTTCCTGCTCTGAAAAGTCACAGTTTTGACAAAACTTGAACAACAGGAAAACGTACAGCTGCCAACAGTATGGGATCTAAGGCAGACAGCTGAGTAGTGCTGGAGGGTAACAGTGCCAGGCACTAGTCAGGTTGATGTGTGTTTGTTATAAAATAACTGTGTTGCTGTGAATGTTGGAATTTGTATTTACAGAGTCTCAGTACACTGATATAGTGCATCTTTGGAATAGTTGTGATCTTCTGGAAGATTGCCTTGTCTCTAACCGGTACCCATTTGTTTTCTGCATCCAGTGTCTCCATCAAAAGCACCCAGCTGGACTTCCCCCTCTTCCAACTCTTCTGAGAGGCGAGCCCATGCCTCGGAGAGCAGCTGGACAACCAACTCAGAGGACACCAGCAGCCCAAGCATTGCTCCCTCCTACACGGATCTGCAGTCAGTTAATACTGAGGACTTGACCAGTGGTGGAACGTCTGCAGCAGATTCAGCTGGTAAGAGGGAAGCCCTCAAGCTTCCATCTTCATCTTTTTGATGAGATGAGATAAAACTCACTGCTCGGAAGTGAGCTACAGGCAACAGATCCAAAGCAGAACAAACTCAAGGATTAGGCAGACTAACACGTTGTCCTAGTCCAATTCCCAAAAACTCACACCTGGATTTGACACACCCCCGATATGTACACGCTCCCAAAGTAAGAGCCAAATGCAACTACGTACCTGTTGGTGGACTTGTGTGAGTGAAATGTTGGAGCATTTCTGGTTTTCACATACCACATCAGCTTAAGCTGATCTAGTAGCTAGTTCTCAGTATATTGTGGGACAAACTGGATGCCCTTCCTGAACTTCCGTGCAGAAATTTTCTTAACCCGCCAGTTTATTCAGCTGAGACAGTCCAGCTCTACATGCCCTTCTCTGCTTCAGTGAGTGCCAAGACACAGATCCAGGCTGCTGGATACGTTCTTTGCACTGTGCTTTGCACTGTTACTGTAAAGTAATGCAGAAGGAGTGTAGGAGATGACAGAGGGTGATTCAGTAACAGATGTTGATCACTTAAGGATCCTTTATCTGACCTTGTAGGGATCTATTTATATGGTGTCCTGATTGCGGAAAAACGTGCCGCATGGCATTGTAGCTCCTCAGTTGTACTCTAGATGATCTCTGAAGCAGGAGAAATAAAGCAGAGTGGTGCCACCCATGTCATGCAGAGTTGGGATGATGAGAGCTCCTGAATGACAAAGCAGACTTTCACTGAGTGTAAAAAGAGCTGGCATATCAGGACACAAAAAGGAAAAAAATATACAGCTCCCGGAGGAAGCACCTGCAGTATGTTGGAATCTGTTCACCCCAAGCTGAAGAAGGTCAGTAGCTACCCAGTTTGGTGATGGCTGGTGTCATCATAGCTCAGACATGTGAGGTATTTAATGTATTTTCTCTCAGGTGGTGAATGTAACAATATGTGTGAAATAAGATCTGTTTTGGGAGAATGGACTTCCTAAGCCCTACTGAGGTCATGTGTCCCTTCCATAAGAAATGTATACATACATGACCTGAAAAGAGTATTATTTGATGGTTCAGTGAAACTGGGTTGGACATTGAGGCAGGTGCATAAACAGCAGCATGGTAGGTACTGGCTGGGTGCTTAAGACAAAGGATTTGTGCAAAAATAGTATTTACTTTCTTCAAATAATACACTTACCGTAAGTCTGTCTGACTGTTTGTATTTTGGAATACTCTGCTTGTCTGGACCTCTGATTTTGGAAACCACTGGTAGAAAGGTAGAATAGCCAAGCTGGCATTGTGTGCCAGCTGTTTGGATGCCAGCGTGAGCATCAGTTCTATTCTGATGAGCTCAGGTCTGTTAGGGTGAAGTGTAAGAGTTTGGATCTGGAATATGTGCTGAATATTGCTGTTTTGTTGATTTGGTATAGGTTGCAAAAGGGTGACTAGCTGTTGTCACTGGGACTGTCTCCATGTGAGCAAGGGAAATGAGGGATGCCCAGTTCATATATAACTTTGCATCATATAGAGAAATGAAATGTAGAAGTGCTGTATATCATTGGCATGCATATGGAATTAATTACTATATATGTTCAAAAGAGAAGTTGATAGTTCAGTAAAAACTTTGTATACAACCTTCTTACTCTTCTTTCTTTCCCAGTTGGTCACAAACTGACATATTTATTGGCAAAACAGGTACCAAAAATGATTCCAATCACCTATAAATTTTTATAAGTAAAAATAAGTAAAAAATATAAGCAAGACTGTGTCATTAGCTAAAACATAAGGTACACTACCTTAGCGGTACTAGAACTTGAAGTAAGAAATACATTGGGTCTTCCTACCACCAGGTATGGAGTTTGCAAAAGGGCAGCATGAACAAAGTGCGTCTGTTTGTTCCCGTTGATGGGATGGCTCACAGCCCACCTACCCCGGAGGTGCCTGCTGACATCAGACAAGGTTTGTGGAGGTGCAGGAGCTGAGGGCCTGGTGGCCATGGAACTGTTGTACAGTTCTGACTGCTTTTCTATTGTTCACCCCACCTTCATCCCACCCTCACAGTGCATAAGTGGACAAAAACACATGACAACTTTCTTTTCTCCTTCCTCTCTGCCCCTCTCCAGAAATTCAGTTAGTCAAACCAGACTTGATTCAAGCTTTTGATTTGCATTTCTCTTCTCAAAAGACTGGCTTCCTCAGTCTGTAGTGGAGTTTGAAGGCTCCATCAAGGCAATGAAATAACGTTTATTTTTTCCGTGAAGGAAAAGAGAGGAATCCTCATGCCGTATGTGATGTTGAAGTCATGGTGACTGTTAGCCAGTATGTTGACTCGAAGGTCAAGCTTGACAGAAGGGAAAAAAACCCCAACAGATTCACTTCGCTGCTAAAAAACCTAAGGAAAATAAGAAACCAATTTTTGATCTACTTAGTGACAGTAAAGAATTGAGTCTATAAGAGTAGCTCGGGTTTAATATTGTTTCAAGGAAGAAAAACCTATTGGTGAGAGAAGTGTGAAAAATTCTACTCAGTGATCAGACACTGAGTAAAATAACTATTTTAGCCATGGTGAATTTTTATTGCCTGAACAGCATAGAAGAGAATCCAGGATACCCTGCTTCGTAATTTCACCAGTTGTCTTGAATTTATCCTGCATGCAAAATGCTCAAGTATGAACTGCCTGTCAAAGATGGGGACATGGGGTTTTGCGTGGGAGCAGATACAAGCCTGAGGTAGGTCTGACTGCAGGCACAGACACCGCCGAGTCCCAGCAGTGAGAATGCACAACTTGGTGTGCAGGGCTGGTAGCCTCCAAGCAGGTGAAGTTGGCCAGGAATCAGCTTTCTCACAACTGAGACAAGATTTGAGTGTAAAACAATTCCACGGGCTTCAGCTTTATCTAGCGCACGTGTTTATGTAAGATATGACTTAGGAAGATATCTGAGAAAGATGGTAGAGACCTGAGTGATCCCAGCCTGAGAGTTTACCCTCACCACGGGGAGGGGGGACTGCAGAAAACCTCCTGAGTGATGGAGTTGGGATAAGCTCAATGATATCCTGTAAAGGCAGCGGAGTTCACAGCATTGAAGGTAAACATTGCACGAGCAGAGCTGAAAAAGAAGATTTGCTTTTCAATGAAAGTGCAGCTAGAAGATGCTGCGCTTTATTGCCTGTGCTTTGAACTCTGGCACCAAGAAGCATTTTATATTATCTTCATCTTTGTCATTTTAGCCTGCAGCAGCTAGCCAATAAATTTGGGTCAAGTGATAGCAGACTGCTCATTTAAAGTGAGCATGTTGACATGGTTATAACAACAAGCACTTTACAACAGCTGGGGTTTCATCGTGTGTGTGAAGCTGTATTTGGTGCTGGTGAAGTGGCCCGTTGCCTCAGAGCTTCCTACCATGCTTTGCCATGTCGCTCAGCTTGGATCAGCGAGCATGGAAAGAAGCGGGAACACTTGGCAATTGTGTTGTGCTCTGCAAGATAAGTAACCCAGGACATCTCTGTTACTGATACAATACAAGTATTTATTCATTCTGAAGCAGATGCCTGTCTCAACTTTCAAAAAAGGCCAAATATCTACTTGTCAGAATAGCAAGGGAGAAGCCTTCTGGTAGCTATCATTAGAGATCTGGAAGCACTGGGATCTGTTCTGAGGTTGTGCACAAATACCTCACTGCTTGATTTGGATTTCTGCATTTCGCTCTTCATCTCTAATTTTTATTTATATAAATGAAAATTAAATATTGACTTGTACGCAAAATAAAAATAATTACATATGATCAATACGTAATAAAATAGATATATATTTGCATAGGTCATAAACTATATATTCTATTATAAATTTAAAAGAATATGTAAAATCTATGTTATATAATAATTGTGTGTGTGTGTGTGTATATATATAAAAAGCTGATTAGCCCTGCAGACATAAGTTCTCTGATAGCTACTTTAGGCGCGTTGTTGCTAGTTCTGTTGTTGTTTCTGTTCTGATTTGTATCTTAGGAGAGCTGCAGCCACGCCATGTTTGATGTTTATGGTTCAATTCGCTGACCAGTTGTTCTGTTTGGCATTCTCCTGAAGCTCTGGGACTACTGGGATACTGAGGAAATCGCTATGTTATTATTTTCTGAGAACATCTGCATGTTTGGAGATAGAAGGTTGCATGTGTGACCCCTAACTGCTCAAAAATCCAGAAAGTTAATAAATACCACAAGGAATTAATTCTGAGAATGTTGTTATTTTCAAAGTAAATTGCATGGTTTAAGGGAGTTCTGCTGCTTCTATTTTAAAACTTGGAGATGACAGTTCTGGCAAGCTCAGCTCCAGCTATTTCTTGAAGGTAATGGAGGGCAAGTACTTTTCCTGACGCTTATCTGCAGTAGTTCTCTTGCAAATGTTTTCTGTGACTGTAGCCAGCTAGATACTGAGTCCTGATCAGATGATTGCAAGAATGGTGTCTGTAGGTTTCAAACGAGCAACTTTGAACAGATTATACAGCTGCATAATGTGTTTGCACTGAATGCCAGAAACAGGCTACAAGCTCTGAAGATATGCCATGTTCATTACCAGAGCCTGTGCCGATGGTTACCACCTTCCACCAATACCCGCACCTCAGTCACGCTGTGTAACTATTAACCAACCTGTTCTGGTGTCCCAGTGCCAGACTCATGAAAAAATTTGTATGTGAGAGCCTGCCAAAGCCAGCTGGGGAGACTGCAGAGAGGAACATCAAACTTTTGCTTCAAAGAGGAGGGGACTCCAGAATACCATGAGCAAATAGCACCTAAAATGTGTTCTTGCACAACTCCAACCTATAAGGGCCAAATTGAGCACCAGCGGCAGGGGTTTTTTTCTTCCTCATGTCCGATACAAGCCACCAGCTAGCAATTTAGAGTTTTATATCCTAGTTGTCTTCCCATATTTTTCCCAAGGCATTTCTAACTTCTTTAAGAGTAATGCATTGGTAGGGCAGAACTGGGAAGCTAGGTCTAGATAATTCACAGCAGTAGAAAAGTTTTGATCCCAAATCGGACCTGTGTACTGGAAATTGGCTCCTCTTCAACACTTTGTGGCTGCTTTGAGGAATTCACAGTATCCCAGTGACCTCTGCAGCAGTGTTGAATCCTCATCCTGTTTTGCAGTGGGGGAGCCTGCAGCTCAGTTGTGCAGGCTGGACCTAGGTGAAGTAGAAATGGTCTTTGCCATATAGTCTGGCAGTCTTGCTCTCTGAAGCAGCTGAAGATTGCAGGTATAAGCAGTGGACCAGAGTCACTGTCTCAGTCCCTCCTTATGGCAGGAAGGAAAGGCACAGAAAATCTGTCAGGAGGAAGGGGGAGATGTTAGAGTGAGGGAAGAACAGGTAGAACAGTAAGCAAAAGTTTATTTCTGTCTGTTCAGTAGAGAGAATTACAAAATAAGCTTGGTGTGCAGTCATCTGATTCATAGACTTGAAGGTCAGAAGGGACAACTATGATATCATTATTATCATCTAATCTGGCCTCCTGCATGTCTTGGGCCAAAGAACCTCACCCAGTCATTTCTGCACCAAACCCATAACTTCAGTTTGAGGTATGGCATAGCCTGAGCAAATATCTCCATAATATTTTTCTGATTAACATCAACTGCAGCAAAGTTTTCCCCTATTCAGCCATCGCCAACCCTTCAAAACTTCAGTTTTAAAAAGGACTTAAAGCAGAAGTGAGCTGTTGCTGAGCTCAGCTCTGCCAGCTCTTGTGTCCTTAGCTGGGGCTAAATGTAGTCTCCTAACTTCAAAAGGATCAAGATCTGCCTCATCTATGCCCCAGAAAATAACACAGATTAGTTATCTTCTCTATTACCCTGCCTCCCAAAGAGGAGTGGTTGAAGCTGCTGTAGGACTATAAGATTCTTGCTTTTTCTTCGGGAATGACGAGGAATTTCAGGGTGCAGGAGGAGGGGACATAATATTACTCTCGTAGCAAGAAACGAGTTAGTGGAAGGCTCAAAAGGGTCTGCTCCTACTGATTTCTACTAGGCTGAGTCTTATCCTGCTTACTCTGTGAATTAATCAGGACTCCCTTGCTCCTCTGCATTCTGAGAACACCAGGTCTAAGACAGGGAATAGGCAAAGCGTGAGAGGAGAAAGTGGTAACATGAAAGAACTGGGTCTGATTTTCATTATTGCTTAGAAATGTTGTAATTAAAAAAATATATTAAAAAATATCGTAATTTTGCTGTTTAATGGAGTGTTTTCTTGCCTGCGTGCCAGCATAGAATCAGTTCTGATCTCATCCATGTCATTGGCCCTGTGCTAACAGCTAACGGAGCATCTCTTAGTTGAGGTGCTGAGTTTTCTCCTCACGGCTGTTCTGAAGTGCAGGCTACAGTAGCTGTGGACCTGTAGCAGGGTTAGACTTTGTTATAAAAGAGCTGAGTGCTGAGCCTACATGGTGTTCTTGATGAATTTCACTCTTTCCACACCTGTCCACTGATGGTTTTAGATAGACAGATCAGCTGAAAGGAAAGCAGACAGAATTCAGCCCCAGTCACAGGACTGACCTGCTGATCTCCCTTTATGAAGGCAATATCCCAAGAGAATAGATGTAGGGTAGATGCTTTGTAGTTTATCTCATGCCAGTGCGGCAGACTAGGTGGTATGAAGCCCTCTATTTGTGTTTGTAAGGCTGTGATTCCTCAGCCACGGTGTTTGCGTTGGCTCCAGTTGCTCTCTAATGCAGTGCAGAAAGCCACATGCCTATGTGATAAGCCGGAGGAGTTCAGTAGGAGATTTTGCAGCTGGGCAGGACGTTTCCATTTGAAGCTTAGTTGGAGATGGAATACTTAAGTGCAGCAGCTATCTGTGATTGCTGTGTTGAAAGACTAGGTTTGTTTGGAGCAATTCTGCAGGATGCCAAATAACTTCTGAACGTAAAGCCTCTGGGAGGGAAAAGCATCAAGGCATCTCCCTGCATCCAGCTCTTTGGAAGTGGAGAACATCAGTGGTAATCTTCAGTGGTGTTATCTCTCCTCTTGCTTTCAGTTCCTGGCAGCATGCTGCTGTACCACTGACAGGAGGTGAAAATGGCACTACAGCAATACAGCAGTGGTACAGCACTGTCCCAGCTTCGTGCTGCACGGTGACGTAGCCGGTGCTCTGAGGAGCTGGCTGTGCCCGGAGGAGCTGGCTGCACCCCACGGAACCCAATTCCACAGCTCTCAGGCAGCAGCGGGGTTCACTGCATGGAGAAATTACCCACCTGAGAACTTGCATTTTCCACCATTAATTCTACGTGGCAGAGAAGTAAGCAAGGTTTCAGCAGTAGTACTAATTAACAGGAGCTGTAAATCATTTTGTGTGCCCTTAATTAGAGATCCCAGTTCCACATTGAATTTCCTGTCTGAATACAAAGGTGGCTGAATAGAATTGGCAGTGTAAAACAGCAGGTGAAAAGGCTGGCAGGAGCAGACAGCGAGTAAGAATGAGAAATTTCATGATGCCCAAATGCATGGATTTGCTTGTTTTTCCCTTACTGTGATATCATCTGAAACCTAAGAAAGGCTCAGAGGATCCCTGGACACACTGGAAAAGTGCTGGTGAACACCTTTCGGGAATCAGTTATAGAGTCGCCTTCTCAAAGAACAGTGTGGGATAAAATGGGAAGCAGGTTTGTTAAAAACAAGAAGAATGTAGGAATCATTTAAGCAAAACCTCTAGCTTCCATGGTGACAATTTATTCTTTTATGTGTGCTTAGAAATTTTTGTGATTATTTTTTATGTCCATGTCTGTTGGAACTTCAGCCTCCTTTATTCTTTTATTTGGCCCCAGTGTTAAGGAAAAGATGTAACGCACTCTGTTTTTTCAAGACAGAAATGAACTGAGTTGGATGTGAGTACTGTAGGGAGATTGCTGATGTATGCCTTTACTTCAACATCTCCATTTTCTAGCTGACCTACCCTTGATCAGACCAAATGATGCTGGAGCACAGATATGACATGAATCTTGCATAGTGAGATTGTTCATCAGTTATTAGAAGTAATTTGGTCTTAATTGTCCTTATGTTTGACAGATGGGACCAAAATCTTCTGCCTAATCTTAGAACAGATATAAACTGATACTTGCATTATGACAAATATCTCATTACACGAGAGGAAGAGGAGACTTCGTGCTACTTTCTTCATTCAGATCATGGTTACCAAGAGCGGTCCTCGATTTTGTGATGGGGGTGTGAGTCCAATTTACTTGTCGTAAACTTCCTAATGATATTGCACTAAATCTCATGGAAACTGATTTGAACTAATCCCTTAAAACTGATTTTCATAAAAACTCTTCCAAGTGCTCAACACCTATCGTGAAGGAGTGCAGATCTGGGGTTGGCACTTAAAACTGCTTCCAAAATACTCAGGTTCCCAGCTGTTCCTGTTATGGCGCAGCAAAATTTTCAAATAGCTGCAGCTCTGTGTGCTTCTCTCCAAATCTAGCCATTCAGTTTAGTGCCTAGAAGGAGAACAGAGATCCTTTCAACATATGTCCTGTAGCTCTGTGTCCTTATGCACATTACAGGCTTTGTAGAAATTATGCCATTTAAGTGCAGACTTTAGTCACCAATTTATTGAAGCTGGTGTGTTTTCACATACAGACATTTTGGAGAGCTTTAAACATGATTCATTTAAGATCATAGGAATAGAAGCTGTTTCCCAGGACACTGGTGTAAATATATTCATGACCATTTCCTATCCACATGTTCCTGTGCTAATATTGTCATTCAAATAGCTTTTTGCCCTCTCCAGTGTAAGCCCTTTAATATATTTATACAATGTAATTATATCCCTCTCTGTTTTCATTTGCTAAACTGAATGAGTCAAGGTCTTTAGTATTCTGGTTCTCCATCCTCCTCTTCATCCTAGCAAGCCCTTCTCACCTTGTGTTCCTGTTTGAATTAATCTTTCTTTGATGTGGTGACCAAAACTGTGCACAGACTGAGGTCTCACCATAGCCTGGTATCAAGATATTACTGTTTCCCCATCTTCTGGAATTTTCTCATTGATACATCCCAGGATCTTATTTCCTTCTGTAGTAGTGCATCAGGCAAGTACCCTTTCACTGTACTCAGATTGACTGTCTATATCCTAGAGCACTTTCTCTCATACATAATTGATGAGTTCCTTCATTATAACAAATGTATCTGTTCTTAAATGCCTTATTGTGACCTTTATATTGTTTATTACATTTCATCTCATTTCTGTTACCTCAGTCCTCAAGATGAACTACTCCTTTCAGTACGATGTTCAGAGCTTCCTTTATATACACAGTTCCTCCTAAGTGTGTGCAGTCAGCAAATACCATTAGCATGTTCATTTCTCTACCATGATCATTATTTTAAAATATGGGTAAACATCGTCTTAATCATATAGTCTTAATCAATAAATTCTACTTGTAGCTGCTCTAACCTAGTATCTCTCTTAAAACTCAATGGCTGTCTTCATTTTAGCTTGATTTTCACTTCTGTCTTAATACTGGTATCAGTCTCCATTTTAACTCCTTCCCAGGTGGCACCACATAAAACGCTTTTTCTAATAGAGACAGATTTTATTTTTTTTTCTTTAGAAAATCAATTGTCAAGGAAATCTGTTAGGTTTGGCTGGAACAAACTACCCTCCATCCCCTTTTTTATCTTCTGCTTTTCACTTTTTCCTTCCAAAGTCTTGCATGCTATTGCAGTCAGACTTTCAGCTTATGTTTTCTGAAGTCATTTCTACTTCTTTTTAATATAATCACTCTATATGCAGCTCTCCAGTTGTATGGTACCATCCCCATCTGAACTGATTCTTTTAAAATCCTTGTGATGAAAGCTGTACTTAAATATGTCGGTTCTTTCAGAGTTTAGGAATGGAGCTTATCAGACCTCCTGATCTGAGCACAGTAACCTCTCCAAAATGTTTTCTTACCTTATTAGTGTTAATTTCCATTTCCACTCCCTTCTTTTGGTTATCTAGCCTGCCTCCTGTGCACTTATTGCTATGTTCTTCATCATCGTCCTCATTAAAGAGCAGTGGCAAAGTATTCATTAGCTTTGGCACAATGTCTAGATGCGTTAATGTTTAATTATCACCACAGCCCTGCTTCCTTGCTCTTTATATAGGCATGTATGTGGTTTGCTTTAGCTCCAGTATGTAACATTACCACCAAAGATTATTTCTGAGAAAGGTAGGGCCCATTGAGACTCAGCTTTCCAGGTCGACTAGTCCTGTGTTGGCTTTATTGAGCTTTTATCTTCAATAAGAGTTCTAGTTGTAGGGGAAAATTAAATGGTGAGACTGACAAAATGAGTAATCTCTGCAAGAAACAAAAATATCCCTCATTTTGGTGGCTTAAACATTAGACCAAGGATGAAGCTAAACCTGCTTTGAAAATCAGAAGAGTAGGGCAGGATGCCTTTCTGTCAGGTTTACATGCATAACTAAGCTGACGTTTGGGAGCGAAGGAAAGGCAGGCATGTTCAGCGGTTGTATTGGTGCAGGGGCACAACTGCGTTACCGCACACTGTGCACTCCCGTCAGGTGAGGAACACGGGGAGAGGAGCGGGAGGTGGGCAGTGTGGGCAGAGGTGGCCGATGGTGGGGAGAGGGGCTGCACACAGATGAGAAGCCTGACGTGCCAGGGAGCTAGGGGTGTGGTCAGGAGACGCTCTTCACTCTTCCACCGCTTCTCTTCCCCTGCCTGCTGCCTTCTGCTGCGCCATGCCTGAGGATACAGGACTTGTCTCCACAGCATCCCATGCTTGGCCCCTCATAGTGGAGGGTGGGAGCACGAAGGGAGTTGGTGCCAGGGTCTGTTTCCACTGCAGAAAGGGGAGAAGCAAGGCCAAGAAAGACGAGGAGAAGAGCAGGAGCCGGAGGCTTTCTGGTCTACCTCCTGTTGAGAGTGTGGGAACTGCTGCTTTCAGGAGAACCTCCCGTACCCTTGGCAGGACTGGGGCAAGGACCAGAGGGCTGCAGCAGGTAGGAATCAGCTCTTGGAAGCAGAGCAAGCAATATCCATCTCTGGCATGGGGCAGCCAGCAATCTGCCATGCCTGGCAGTCTCCTACTGTTGGCTGCCATTTGCTTTTTGCTTTTAGCTGGCTTTGCATACGCAGACACACACGTGCACGCTGGCACTCGGAAGAGGCATAAACTGGCTGAGCGTAGGCTGTGAGATTGTGACCTCTGTGGGTGCAGCTGCCGGCAGGAATCTCCTCGCTGGTTGAAATCTTGGTGCGGATAGCATTTGAGAAGGTAGGTGCCTGTAACAGACACCTTTTGGCTCCAGCCCCAGGGTTTGTTGATCGTTTTCACAAACACGGTAATTACGAAGTGCACTGTTTCCTGAAACATCCTAAGGCAGATTTTGGAGCAATGGAATAATTTAATGTCTGAGCAGCATAAACACAGATAAATTAACACTTGGCTGTCTTCGGTGCTCCATACCAAAAGTGAGAAGTGTAGGACAAGAGGAGATCAGTGATTACTAACAAAGGGTAATGTATAATATAAAATGGGCATGTTGAAGTAGGTGTTTCAGCAAGTAGCTGTTTTGATTATTATCTGAAATGCAGATAATGTGTAAGCTTAGACTTGCCACTTTCCCAGGTTTCAGGTTATGTTAAAACGGACCTTTAGAAAGTCTTGGTTTTCTGGTGGCATGAAGAGGATGGCTCTCCACAGCAACACTGACAGGGCGGGAGGGAGCAGGGTTACTCTTGAGTCTGGATTCAGACTGATCCGATAGATCTGTGAGTCTTTGGAAAAGATGGGGTATATGCCACGCTGTCATTAACTGCAGACACCTAATAGTAGTTAAAATAATCTGTACAACTCTGTCTCTAAACAAAGAATAGATACGTAGCACAGGCAGATGACAAGCCTTAGGTCATTTTCCGTATTTTTTTTTTAAGTATGTCTCCAATTTGGAATTAATCCTCTTTTCCTGAAAAAATTTTTTGTAGTTTCATAATGGTTAGTGTGGTGCTGAGATATACATGTTCTTACAAGAAATGTGTGGTAAGAGGAGTTTCAGTTTTGAATGAAGTGAAATAAATTCGTGTTCTTGCATAAGCACCAAGAATATTCATGACTCAGCTCATGAAAACGTATAGCCTGGTCCTCCTCCCGAGACGCTCAACAGAAATGTTCGTTCTGTGCAAAAAGCAGAAGGATTTCTACATGTTTGTGCCCTTTATGTTCTGCCTCCACCTAATCGTGCATTTGTATGCTGCGTGGTAGGCATGAGTCTTTGGGAGGGATCAGGATGGAAAGGGAGCACATGCCAGCGTGCAGGGTACAGAGAGGCACGTGGTCCATCCAGCAGAGCAGGCAACTGGAGGCTGCTGGTGCGTTTGGCACGCCATCTTCACTGCTTCGCTGTGCTTCAGGGCAGCAGAGCCCCATCTCCCACACAGCGAGTTGGCTCTGAAAGTGGGACACAAGGTTGGCCCAGGGTGCTTGGCTGTGCCTCCGTTGCGGCAGGCCCTTCACCAGCCAGCCAGAATTGGGATCTGGGTGGGAAAGCTTACACAAAAGAAGTAGTGGGGCTTTACTGGAGGCTTTGCTTTCAAGAACCCATCACGCCTCCTCCCCCAGATTGATTTGTTTGTTCAGGCTTGGTTGCCTCCAGCAACACGTTATTAGCATGAACTATGGTGTATCCTGGGAGACCTGCAGGATTCCCTGCAAACCTTTTTGAGTTCTTCGTCTCCAAGGAGGGAGAGACACAAAGGCATTTCACTCTGCTGATGCGGTTGCGTGTACATTGTTCCCCTCGGAATGCTGGTTCGTCTCTTCAGCAAATACTGTAACTGGACTCCACAGTCTTCATCTTGCTCCTTTGTCTCAGTCTGTAGAACATACTGTTCTTGATAAAGCCACCAAGCTGCACTGCTTTAAAGACTGTATTTGAAACCAGGCAGTCTACTGTGCTTAGCTGAGAAGGTTTCAGCAGGGCTGTGCACTTGTTATCTCAGTATACACAGGTCAGTCCTTGCTGATGGTAGACTTTGGGCTTTCTGGGTATGTCTGGCCTTAAGGTAAATACAGATTGTGTCATTCATGAACAGCTTTCTGCTTGATTTAGCATGGCTACAAAAGCAGTGAATATACAGTGACATAGAGTAACAACATGGGTGTGTGCTTGGGGCTCTGCTAGGATCTGTATGTCTCTGCTAAAACCTGTGCCACTGCAAGTTCTTTAGATATAAACAACGGTTACAAGAGCATCCCCATGATGTGGTCAAACCCTGTAGGTATGCTTTCCATCTCTGCGCAGAGAAATCTTCCTCAGAAATCTGCTTCAGCTTCTTTGGCCATTTTGTGTCCTGGACTTGCAGGGACTAGCCTATTTGTCACAGCATAGTTAAAACATCATGAAAAGCGCTCAGTTTCCTCAGTAGTCACGTATGTGTCCAGAGACGGGCAGTGTCACATGAACTGATCTCCCACAAAGGTCAAGACAGGTTAGCTAAGAGAGGTCAGCGCACCAGTAGTTAAGGCATCAATACCAGATGGCATCTTAATAGCGGAGCAGAGTAAGAGGCAAAGCACGGGAGTGTTCCCGTGAGAGTGATGCTGGTGGTAATGGGGGGATATTGGGAGGGCGAGGGGGTTACGGAAATACAGAGGAGGTGTCTGATCTGCTTTCACCAGGCGGTTCAGTTAGCAAGAGACTTCAGTGCTTAAGAGCTGTGCAGGTTCTTCCGTGCGCTGACATTACGGCTGTGTGCGTTTTTGCAGGAGTTTTGCTGTGAGGGACGCCGGGCAGAGCTGGTTTCTAGAGGCGGTAACGCAGAGCTGTGGCATGCTCACCGGCCGTGTCCCCTGCCCCGCAAGCCTGCCCTGGACCTGCGGGGAGCTGGCTGCTGCCTGCAGCTGGGGCTTCAGCTCTGCCCTCCATCATCCCCCTGCCAAGCTGCTCCCAGCCTTCGGCTGAGACTGACAGTCCAGCTGCCTCCACAGAACAAAACCAGTTTGCCTCGCGTGTCTGAACAGCCCAAAGGCTGAACTAATGGAGCAAACAGGTGTAAAGGGAGAGATGGGTTTTATCTGAGCCAGTAGCTCCTTGTCTGCTGGATAAAAGGAAAAGCAGGTCAGTAGGAATCAACGCATCCCTCATCAGATGGCAGGGAGAGGAGCCGCTCTTCACCCAGCAAAGGCATTTGAGATTAACCCATGAACTCCCGGGGCTCGCTTCCAAGGAGATCTCAAGTCAAACAGCATGGAACCAGGTCCCGTCAGGCTTCTCCTTCCGGACCTGGAAACCCAGCTCAGGTGCCTCTTGATTTCTTTTTCCAGGGAAGAAGTGAGGAGGAAGGAAATATGAGGATGGATGGCTAGGCTATGCTTTTTCTGCGTTTGAATTCTTTCTTACTCTGTTAAGTAGTGAACAGCTTTAATCCACATGCTCCAGCCCATCCCCTGCTTTACAGAGAAGTTTCAAGGTGGCTCTCGAGCCTCCTGGCTGCCAGTACTTGCTGAAGAGAAAAGGGAGCCAGCCAAGGCTTCCTGGTGAAAGGCAGCTCTGTTTCAGGTATGATAATTGTAAGTGATACTGCCTCTTTACATGTTCTTGCAGTTTTAAGGAGAAAGAGGTGTTTTTCACTTGCTGATCTTTGTACACTTCTAGAAAGACTTTGTATTCTTTCTCAGAGGCAACTTGTTATCTCGTGATACAAAAGTTTATACTTCAGTTAGTGAAGTCCATGCAGTGCTCTGGGATCATTTTGGTTGGAAACTGTTGTATTTTATGTAGATAAGATCATAAGTGAGGTCATTCTTTTCCTCCAGAATTGCCAGCCTTACACATCTACTAGGTTTTAATAAAGCACTCTTAATACAATTTCTGAACAGCCCAACAGCCTGTCTGTTGCACAAACTTCACTGAAACACCATCCTAACAAAGGCGGATAAAACTTCTACCTTTGTGGGCTTCATCCAAATTTCTAGTGTTGTCTGGGATTTCTTTTGCTCTGTTACGTGACTTTTGTACACCTGTGATGCAGAGAGATTCTGGGCAGAGATGAAACTTTGCCTTCAATTGATGAAATCTCTAAAATTCGTCACCTGGCTCTGAGAAATGCTCTTTTATTCACGAGGTCCATTTCCCTTCCTCCACCTCAGGATTTTCTCTCTTCCTGTCCATTTTTCATCTTCTGGGTGCTGCGTTACTTCTATTCCTTCCCGATTTAAAATAACTTAAATGTTTCAGAAGTGTGATGCAAGCAGCTTCATCTTGTTCCTAGTGGGTGAACCTGCTGCATCTTGCCTTCCGGCAGTGAAGGTAAAATGGGTAAAGGGACTATCATTCCCCTTTACTTGGCAGAAGACCCCTCTGCGTGCAGAAGAATTTCTTCACATTCTGCTTAAGAACTTAAATTGCTGTTCATTGACGGGATAACTACAGTGGCACTGTTGCAAATTAATGAAGTAATGGTACTCTCTGAGAAAACACATACCAGTTCGGGCAGCAGCTAATGCTATACTGAAGTGCCCTGCAGTCTCATTTAAATTTCATCCGTGATGACAATTTTTGCACCTTACAGGAATCTGAAACAGCAGTGTTTTTCTAGCCATTTTATCTCTCTGTATTGCGCTCTAGGACTTTGACTCTTGTATCTGGATTTCTACTGTTGCATAAGAAAAGTGTGTTATCTTTAAAATTTAATTTTCTGGGTGAAAATTTTATGGGTATTTTCATTTTTCAAAACTCATTAAATCATTCCCCCACCCCAAAATAAATCTTAATTTCCTACATTCTAACACCATGACTCTAGTCCCACTTAAATTAGCATAAATGGGGGAAATGCCACTCAAGTCAGTGAACAAGTTTTGGAGGCCGCTGGTGACTACACTTAACGGTGTAATCACCTACAGTGCCCCATGCAACATGCTAGAGAGCCACATAATACAGGCAAATTTGCTAGAGTCACACCAAACCTGTCATATAACCAAAATGAAAGTATAAAATTTTTTACTCTATTTGCATAGTAATTGTCGGGAGGTAAATATTCCTCACTATTTGTCCTCAAAAATTTAAGAACCTAACATTCCCTTTATATTGCTTTTAGGTTTTTTGTTTTAAAAACCTTCAACTCAGAAAATCACAGCTATGTTTGGAAAACACTATATTCTGTATTTTTTCATATAAATGGAGTTGGCTTTGTGATGTGTTTAACAAAGTCAGTTTCCACATTAACTATGTGCAACCAAAAGGGAAGATGTTTAAAAAGAGGAAAATCCAATGGTGAATATACAGAAATGTTTAAGAAGGTCTCCAAGGTGTATGCCAAATCTGCCAGAATAGTTTATTTTAAAGTAAATTTCAAGTTAACACCTGTAAAAATGGTGAAAATGGTGAAAATATGAATACTGTTGAAAAATAACTGCTAGAATCGCTAAGGCACTGAACTGGAACTTGAACAGCCACAGTATGTTCCTTACTATCCCACTGCCTTCTGTGATGCATGGCAGGACTGTTGATAATTGTCTTTATTACTAGCATATAAGGATAGAGTCATTTTTAATTCTTGTGATGAGGTAAGATTGTGGGAACAGTGAAGATCCTCCAACATAATTTTCTACTCTGTGGTTTCTCTGGCAGAAGTTTGAGTACAAAGGCTGCCTTTATCAACTGCATGTTTATTTTCCTCAGCTTCTCATACTTTATAATTTGGCTATGAATTTTAAAGAGCATCAAATGGAGCAGAGATTAGAGATTAGCACCCTTTGTGTCCTATTGAAAACAGAGCAGCCCCTCCTCCTTAGACATTGCAGAGTTCTTTGCTAATAAGGCTGACTGAACAAGTCTTCATTAAACTTCATGTTGCTGGGCTGAAGTATTTATTTGGCCCCATCATCCGTTCAGACCACGACCTGGACAAATCAACCGTGATGCCTCAGATGTGAAAAGCCTTTGTTTGGCTTCTTGCATTCTTAACACAATTAGTAGCTCTGCAGCTCATCTCCTTGGACAAGGTAGGGTCACTCTGTCCCTTGGTGTAGGTACTGCTCTCAAGGTAAGTCACTTGGAGCATCCCTCAATTGATTCAGTAGCGTGTGATTTTAGCCATGTAACTCCCAATCCCGTGGAAATGAGTGGCAGATGAGGATAAAGCTGGTTACACCCAGTTGTCATAGTCACTCTGTATTGTCTGTGCTGGCAACCTGCTAGGAAATGTAATAGGCCAAAATTTCCTCCAAATTGGTGTAAAGAAACTCAGTTATGCAATATGTCTGTCATTAGGGTGACTGAGGCTTTTCTCCGTTTCCAAACACTGTGGTCCAGATGTTCACCACCTCTTTTTTCAGCCAGAAGTAAGTTACAATAGGTGTGAATTCTGTGTATCGTGGCAGACTACACACAAGTCTTTGATTAAAAATCACCTTCCACTTAAAGATAAAGTTATTACAAATAATACCAAATAAAGCAGACAGCTTTTTGTAATAGTCATTAAAGCCTTACGAGTTGTTTCACAAATATGTAATTCCTTGAGCGTGTTGGAGTTTGCTTTGCTCCAGAAGAATGAAAGGCCAGAGTTTTAAATTGTATTTCTTCATCATAAATCCTGAGGATGATGCATTTACTTTGGCACTGGTTTTGCTGCTTCTTCAAATTAGGCCTCTGTTCCCTTCGGTGTTACTGCACTGGAGGGAGTGGTATGATTTCCATTCATTACGGTCAGGAGTTAAGATTTCAGGTTTCTTCCCCCAGGCGATGGCTTATGCAGCTTCGAAGCGTTTCCCTTTTCTGTGCCTTAAAGTCACAAGGTGATGGAAGAATGGGTGCTCCCTTTTCTATGTGTCTATGCATATAATTATATATATATATTATATATATATATTTCTATATATGTGAGTGTGTGCATATATACATGCTCTTATTTGTAGATCCTTGCAAGACATCAAACAAAAATCTAAGTCGTGGTTTTTGTTGGAAGGGATGGATGAGCATCAGACAAATCTAACCAAGTGGCTGTGGAATCAGACAGGTCTTAACAGTGCTACAAATAATACCCATGTCCCACCCCTGGCTTTCTGGCCCATCTCCATCCCTCTACACACATAGATCCAGGTCTCCTCAGCCCACAGCACAGATTACTTTGCAGCACCAGGAGAACTACTTTTTGTCAGGTGGCATCCAACTGGTGTGTGAGGAAACAAACATTCTCAGACTCTTCTGAACCAGCCTCATCTTTGAGGTGGACAGAGCTCCTGCCGTCAACTTATGGTCGGAGAAGGGCTTGGTTACATGTGATATGAGATGCATCCAAAGGAATCAATTTCTAAGCACAGCAAGGTTGGCATGGAGTTGAATGGCAGGCATGATTAGGGCACCCTTGGGAGTGAAGAAGACATCTCTGAGTGTTCCCAGCATGAGAACTGGACCAGCTGGGCAGTGCGCTGTGGCCTGTGAACTTCTCTACACACACTTCTTCTTACAGACATTAAACGCGTACTGGCAAAACACTGCTTCAGCCATGTGGAAACATGTAACAAGCAGAAACCCATTTGAGACCATGTCTCATAGAGATCCCGGATATTAGTGGGTTTGGCTATTCGTCTTTTCAGTCATGAGAAGCCGTATTTAGCTCTGACCAGTGCCTGGGTTGAGCCATGTGTTATATAGCTGAGGATTAGCCGGCTTTCAGTTAATCTTTCCTCCCAATGTATCTTGATGCCTTTCATTCCTTATGTGCTTTTTTTGCTTTGAATGTATCCTGGCCTAAACCATCTTGTCCTGCCAGGATGGTCCTCCAGAAACCCATTCTGGGCCACTGAGCTTTAATTTTGCCATCTTTTCCTCCCAAGAAAAGGATCTTGGGGTGGCTCCTGTTCAGAAGCCACTGGTTGCAACACAAATATAAGCACAAGCCAAACACAGCTAACAGGTGATGGTGTTCAGCTGGATTGTACAGGCTGGTCTTGGTTCGTTCTCTCTTTCTCAACTGCTGCAGGATGAACACAGGCCAGCAGTGACAAGATAGCTGCTTAAGAGCAAGTCCTTATCTGTTATCTATAGTTCAAATGCCTCAGGAAACAGAGTTGAAACAGACTTTCATCCAGGTTTCATATTTTGTAAGGTTGAATATGAATAAAGACTGGTGAGGTGTAATAAAAAATACACCTGGTCATGGGTAGCTGGAGAGCTTAGGGGCTCATCAGCAGTGAGATCTGTTAGGGTGTCAAACAGGCCCCAGCAGTAGAAGCTCCGGTGGTTAGCTATCTACAACAAGGTCTGCCAAAGACGTGTCAAACATCAGAAGGACAACCTTGGAAGGGGTGAACTAGACATCTGATATTGATCAGCTGTTTTTAGGTTTTCTGCAGGGGTTGTTGGCAAAGTTTTGTGGCCGTACTGGTTTTGACAGAACTTCCATCGAGGTCCCACGTGGGGTCTTGACAGACTGGACCCGAACTGGCAACAGCAGAGCGGGTAGGGTCCTTCTCTAGGATGAAGGACATGAAGCTCAAGTTGAGCTCTTGTGTGAACAAGAGTAGAGTTGAACCTAGGTTTCCCACAGCCAAGCAGAAAGCCTGAGTCACCAGCCTAACAGGCATTTTGGAGTGAGTTTATCCTGATTTTTCACAAAGGCTGTTGAGAGTCTTTGAGGTGTTCAGCTTAGAGATAACAACAGCACTTTAGTGCATGTATTTTTCGGAAAGCAGATTCTTTTTTTCCACAAATCTGATTCTACTCCTAATTTGAGTTAATTGCTGTGCACATTTTAAAAGTTTTTTTTTATCAGACAAAGGGTCGATACCACGTGAGGAAAAAAAGCTCTGTTTCCTGAGAAACAAGTTTGCTTCAGTATACCCACAACATCCCAGCACCCCATGCAGTGCTCCATCGTGGTGGCCAGATTAATTATGGACTTTAATTGGGAACAAGAAACAAAAGAGGGAGTCTAGGGGAAGATGACTTCATCTCCCTGCTCATCTTACATGGCTGTTTCACACAAAAAGATCAAGGCAACAGACAGAACAGCAGACAAAATTATCTACATAAAGGTTTCCCTTGGCTGAGGAGAGGAGAGGAAGGATAAAATGAGAAAAGGATCATTGTTCATCTGGAAAGTCACAAGAGCAGGTCTGAGTTTTCATCTTTTCCAGCCAGCATGTTTGTTTAAGCCCCACACCTTTGAAAGTTTTTGTTCAAGCAGTTTGTCCTTGGGCTAATTTCTCCATCTCGCTCTGCCTTAGCCTCAACTTGCTACAAGCCTGGGAATTTTTAGCCTCTCTCAAACAAAAGTGCTTTTTCTTACACTGATAAAGCAAGCCCTGTCTGCTGTATGAAGCTGTTACAACAAGGGGCAGGAGGGAAGTGAGCCGTGAAGGCGTTGCATAAGGGACAGCTTCATGGCTGGCAGACCTGGGAGTATTGGAAAACAAATGTCCCAGTTCTGCTCTTAATTATCTAATTTCAGATAAGTAGTATAGGCTCAAATTTGCAAAGGCCTAGATGGAGAGGCTGGCACAAGAGGAGACAGTATGTGGCAACTCTTAATTTGGGTTTTTTTCCTGAGGAGAGGCATCTAACCACTGATTCTGCCCCCTTACCTGCCAACACAAATGTACCCCGTTAGTAAGGCAGTCATGTCCTTTCTGTGGGCTGGCAGGCACCAGCTTTGCTGCGTGCTGTTCTGCACCTTTCCCACCTGAAAGACTCCTGTACCACCCACTTGTCCCTACAGTACCTGACCACGTAGTCATTCATTCCATCATCTAGTCCCTCCATCATCATTTAATTCACTCACCATTAGACCAAAACCCAAAAGTCATAGCTTGGTCTTTCCTTGTTGATTCTGCACACTGTCACGCTCCACCATGCAAACCATAAAGCCATTTACCTTCTGCATTTAATTCAGTATCCTTAAAATTATTTCTGTACTGATTTATTTTAATGGTTAAATGTCAAATCATTGGATTTATTTGTAAGCCAGATACTTTCTGGCATGATTTCCAAATTATCCGGATAACCTTGCCTTCAAACAACCTGTTTGTTTTCCTTAGTGTGTCAAAATCCCAAATGCATTTTGTTTCTCCATAGTAACCACTAAGGGGAAATGAGAAAAACCTGAGTAACCCTAGAAATGTCACAGCGGAGCGGAAGGGTGCTGGCTGCTGCTCAGAGGCTCTGACAGATTGTCCCTGTGGTTTTCAGTCTTACATCCGAACTGCTTGGGGCAGGGATGAGGGCAAGGACAGAGGTGACGTAGGCTAAAATGGCACACTTGGGAAGACCTAGAGGTGTATTTGGCAGGTGGAGTGCTCTGTGTTGGTGAACCTGGCTGTTTGGTGGGTAGGTTAAGTTTCCTTCTTTCATTTGGCTTTTATGGGAAGAACTAGCAAGAACTTCCTGAATCGTAAAGTCTAATCCCCTCCTGTCACAAATGGATATATCCTGTTATCACTGTCATAAATTTGTCTTGTTTGGTCTTTAAAAGCAGGATTTTCATGCCCTTCATTTTCCTTCTGTAAGACTGCACTAGAATCTCCTATACTTCCAACGATCAGAAGCCGCCCTCTAATTTCTGTCCTTTAGTTTGAGAAAGACATAGGAAAATATTTCCAAGGAGGTGCAAAAGTAGAGACTAAAAATGACTGACTGACTGACTGCTTTAAAATGTGGTAAGTACTTTGCACTTAGAAGTTGTATCTGTATTTACCCAATCTGGAGTAAATCCAAAACAGTTCACCTGAGGGGACAAAAGAAAATCCCAGTCCTAAAACCAGCTGGTGTCTGAAGAGTTAACTGGACACAGTGATTCAGCCGCTGACACAGGGAGCAGCCTGCTGCATTTCTTGCCAGGTGATCAGTTGAAATATTTTGGGGTTTGGTTTGGTTTAGTTTTGCCCCCCGAAAGGGTGCTTTTATACGAAGAAGCAAACCCCAAAACTTAGGTTTTTTTGTTTGGCGGGGTTTAACGTGAAGTTTCGCACCCGTCCAGCCGGCTGCTCCCAGCCTTCCTGCCCGTCTCCCACCTCCTGCTTTTTCTGGGTGTGCCAGATCTGAACAGTAACCTGCACATTTTTTCCTCTCCCCGCCCTGCCCACCCGGCGGAGAGGGGCTGATTGGCAGGCGGCGAGCCACGGTCCTGCTCCGGCACGCAGGGTGCATACCTCCCCACTCAACTCCCACAGCGGGCAGCCATGGACAAACGCAGGCAGAGGCAGCCAGCCGGACTGACACGCCAGCCGCTGGCACGGCGAAACTAAAGTTATCTGAGCCCCCGGGTAAGTGCGGCAAGGAGAGAATCCATTCCGCTGAGCCATCTGGATTTAGGTTTTCGTAGCAGTGGGAGGAGGAGCGCGTAAACTTCATGTAGAAGAAAGGTACTGTAGCAGGAGGGGCCGGTAAGTGGCTGGGTAGGCGGGTGGGTAGACGGAAGGATGGCTGATGGATGAACTGCAGAGAAGGAAGACTGGAAGAAATGTCTCAGCCCACGAAGTCCAAGGGAACCTCTAACACGATACCACTGACTTGGGAAAATTTTATTTACGGGAGGAGTTTGATGCTGTGAACACTGGTAGCATGAGGCAGAGGGTTGACTTTTGGTCCTCCGGCAACAATTGAAAGGGGGATTGTAAGTTGTATACATACAACTAAATCAGCATGTAATGTCCTCCTGCGCCTTATTCATAGTGCCTGCTGCACTCGTACAAACGCACCGTGTTGTAGAGTCAAGGAGGATGTGGGGGAGGAGGGCAGTTTGGTTCATGAACTTTTGTGGGAGGTTATTTCTTTTCTGATCAGATGGAGGAAAAGTAGGCTGTTTCCTTGTTGATAAAAGCTTCTCTGTGGTATAAGAAGATAAACTGAAACATAAAAAGACCTATATTAATTTTCTCCAAATATTGCTGAAGGGATAATGGAAATCTGTCTCTATGCCTGCTGAGGTGTTCAAGAAGGGGAAGGTTTGGAAGCAGGTTTTGCTGTGAGATTAACAGCTCTGAGCTGCTCTGTATAGAATTTCAGTGGGTGAGTGAGCAATTCAGATTCGTCAAGCGCTGCATTGTTAGGGGACTTCAGTGTTTCGGTATTTGTCGAAAACACAAGAAATGCATTGCCCTTGTGTACACAGGAATAAGCAGCTGGATTTACAAAAGCAAAATTCAGCTAACTATGTTGTGATCTATAAGGACGGATAATTTGATGCAACTCCTTTTTTTCTTCCTCTGTTATTTTTAAACAGCAGTTTGTACTGCAGTATCATGATGTGTAGGAGTGTGTATGTCTGAGCCCTTTGAGATCAGGTTGTGTGAGGACATCCTCACAGATACGGTTATATCTGACCTCCTAAATACTGGCCTGGCTTTCTTTGTAACTTTTACTTTCCATTCCTTACAGCCAATTCCAAAATGCTCAATTCGACATCAACTCTCCATACTTAATCTAGTTACAGTAATGTTTGTCTGTGAGGGAGCAGCACTAAAATTCATTCAGCTATTTCTAAATTCACCGCGTAACAGGGGAGGGAGATGGAGCTACTTAAATTTAACTGTTGCTATATTTTTTCCCATGCAGATTAAAAGATCAAAAAGCTTTAAAGCGATCATGTAGCTGGAGTTTCTGCATATCACAAACCATAGCACATCCCTGACTTAGTTCCTGTGAGAACTAGAATAATCTTACCGGCCTAAAGCACCCCCGTGACGTGGGACTTCACTGCGCAGAGTTTTTGGTAAAATGGTTCAATGGTTAATTGCTCTTGCTATTAAAACTCTACATGATTTCTAATCTCAGTTTCTCCATGTTGCCTTCCAATTATCACATATCACTTATTAGATCACAGCAATTTTTCTTTTATAATTTTCTGTGTAGGTGCTTACAGACTGATTGTTCCTGAATCTCCTGCGGAGCAGATTAAATAGATTGAGCTTTTGTCTTTTGCTGTGCGGTAGGGCTTTTATCCCTTTAGAGTTGTTGTGGATCTTTTCTGACCCACCTCATCTTTTCTACATCCCTGAATTCTGGACAAAAGATTGGGTCATAGTGATCTGCCAGGAACCAGGCCATGCTACGTACGCAACTAAAATGATTTCCCTCTGCTTCATGTTTCTGTCTTCCTAAATCTTGATATTACATCAGTTCTTTTAGCCTCAGGATTGCACCAGAGGTGATAATCATCCAAATCTTTTCCAGAATCACTGCCTCTGAAGGTGCCCTCCATCCTATAACATTGCCCTGCTTCCTCTGACCTTCCTTACCTGAGTGAAATCCATGCACATTATCCCTAAGTACATACTATTGAACACACCATTCACGGTAAAACACATTTACAAATGACAGTAAATGAGAGGTACGGAATTATTTCCATCTAAAAGTGGGTCCTGCTGGTTCAGTGTAGCACAAGAGGCTCCCTTTTGCCTCTTTAGCAAAATTGCTGCTCACAGAATACTGGAGTTCCGCTTTACATCTCTTTTTCCTGCTGCGTCGTGCAGAGCTCAGATGGCCTAACCAGCGGAGGAGCGTCTTCCCTGAGTAGTGAAATCTGCTTGGCATCTGGCCATCCACGGGCAGACATGGCGATCCCCTTTCCAGGTGGTCCCTCGCTAGGAAATGAATGAAGTAATGTAGATGAAAAGAATCAGCCTGAACTTTCTCCTTCCCAAATTTAAGCCGAACTCCAGAGCTTTCCCGAAGCTGGAAGCTGTTCAGTTGAGCTTAGCTTATTTTCTGTTTTGCAGCTGCCTCAGCACGTACAGGTTCCAGCTGGGACCAACAGAGAATCACTGAAATGTTGTCAGGAATGCTGATCCAGGAGACTTTCTGTCCTGACCTGAAGTTCAGATACTCTCATGAGAGCTCCTGTTCTCAAGAGATTTTCAGTCTGCTTTGCAGGCCAAAAAGATGATGAAGAAACACCCAGACTTTGGTGTACTTACATGAATGCAGTTTGCAACTGTTGGAGTAGACAGCTGCTGCAGGCAGGATCCTTGTTCTTCCAACCGAATCAAAAGTAAGGCTGCTCTTGGCTGAAAAGGGAATTGCTTTGTCTCTGCTGGAAGTTGTTCCCTCCATTTCTGTACCCAGGCATTACAGTGCATGGAAAGGGAAATAAGAGGATAACAATTGATCTTTTTTCCTTTCTTTTTCTTTTTCATCACATATCATCAGAAAATGTCTTGCCTATCACAAAAGCAACCAGAACTTTTCAGTTTGGACAGGGAGTCTTTGCTCTGCAGTTCACAAATCTGCACGCACTAGAGCTACGTGCGCTTGATCCTGAGAGCCAAGAGTTAGTTAAAGCATACAGGATTCCAGTAACTGCCCTCCTATTAAACTCTGCCCTGAGTTTACAAAGGATAATGCTACCAATGCTATCTGTATTTATTCTTTCTGCTCGAGAAGTGTTTGCCACTGCCATTAAACGACTTGCTAATGCTTCACACTGTAGCATGCAGTGCAGGAGAAAGAGATGAAATAGGCAGGACTAGTTCTTGGCGTATGTTAAAGTTGCAAAACCACCACTCAGCATCCCTCATCAGCCAGAGCTTCCTGGAAAATGACTATGACCGAGGACATCGTGGGTTTCTCCACTCACCTTGTTGTTCTTTGCGGTGGACCCAGAAGGATGTCAGTTCCAGGCATGCTATGTTTTTAACCTGGTTGCTGCTTGTTATTTTGATCTATTTCAAATTCTGTAATTAGCGCCAAGGCTTGTCAGCACAGGCGAATGCTGCAGAGGAACGCCTTCCACGAAAGCTGCCCTGCACCCAACTCTGCACCAGCAGCCCCCCTCAAATCTGCTCTTCCCCCGACCTTCCCCAGCTGGAGGAGACACCGTCTGTCCCCGGCGCAGCGATCCCGCCTCCGTCCCCTTGCTGGCAGAGGGCAAGCAGGGGTTAACATCTCTCCTTGTTCATTGACGCCGGCTCATGGCCGGTGGGGCAGCCCCGGGGAGGGGGCACAGACACACAGACACAGGGGACACCGCCACCGGCCGGGCGGTCCTGCCCGTTCACCCCGCTGCCCCGGCAACAGGGTGGGAATGCCGCTCTCTCGGCCGTGCCTGCCTCCATTCAGACACGTCTGGTTTGCAGACAGCTTTATTGTCTGCCGGGCAGTTGTCTTTCCATCAGCTTCCAGCGAAGGCAGCCTCTTCCCCGAAGACAAAAGGCCCCGGCACAAAGAAGGGACTAAACGGGGCTAAAAGTTTAAAGGGGGAGGGGGGGAATCCCGTAATTTATATTTTAGCTGTAGGGGAGAGAGGAGAAAAATAGTTCTGGGTTCTCCTAAATGATAGTTCGTGAAGGAGGAGAGGGGGGCATAATTAGGTTTTGCGGGGATTCGGTAATTGCTTCCTGATGCCTCGTGAAACTGTTTAGAAGGAGACTGGCTGGCCCGCAGGACGGTGTGGCACAGTTTTCACCCCAGCCTAGTCAGGCTGCTGCCATCCGACAGCTGCTCCGAGCCTATCATAAAAGATCCTATAATGAAAAGGGTTTCAATTTGCTTTATGGGTGAACCAGTTTTCGTATCCAAAACCACCAGCAGAGCTGACCCCGAGCAACAGTTTTGTTCACATCCAGCTCAGTGAGCTCAAGCACAGATTTCGCCACGTGTCACGTAGAAAACCTTGTTTTCTAAGGTCGCCTCCTTCTGTTGTGGTGCACCGATGATGGGGAAATTTAGGGGGGAGGATACTGCTGAGTTAGTAAATACAGGATTTAATCTTCCAAGCTGTCAGCGTTTCTAGAGCATTAAAATTCTGGTTCGGATAAACACACTCCCTTCGAGTACACTCTCTTTCCTTGTCCCAAGCAGAAACACACTTTCATTAAGCCAGAGCAAAGGCAGAATTCTCCTTCATGACTTCAGGCGCTCATATGCGTGTTCCTTAACAAGTCCTATGAGAAATGCCATTTCACGAGAGATGTTAAATTCAAAGCTTTCCATAAGATGCACGTCCTTCTCCACATGACTGGCCTTTTTGTTTCCACCATTTGACCTCGGTGTGACCTAGAGGAGTGGTATGAACCTGCAAACTGGGCAGATGGCGCACAAAAGATCAGATTAGATCATGTCCCTAGGCCCAGTTAGATATTTCTTCTAGACTTGTTAACCTAGTAGAAGTCAGCTGATGGTACCTTTTCATCTGACATCTATTTCTGACACGATCTAGCTACTTTTATCCACTGTAGCCAAGTAAGCCAGCGGGGGGGGGGGGGGAAGAATTCCCCCCCCCCCCC